>JAQFZN010000294.1:0-36034 GCA_034687075.1 Geophilus carpophagus
TATTATTAATTTAAAAAATAAGTATCCATGTATAAGACGCATCTGGGTTTTAGGCCAAATTTTTAAGAAAAAAAGTGTGTCTTATACACGGGTATTTACGGTAATTATTATATTATTTGTAATTGATCTGTTTTAAGTAAAATGTTTTATATTTTAATGTTATAACAGACTCTTGTAATCCTTGATATTTGGCCAATATTCAGAGAAACTTGAAAGACATGGATTATGTAGTGGTGATTGGGAATTGCGCGCACATCCAGGCAAAGTGAACTTGGAATCACTTTACTGCTTTTTTATAATTGTTGTTAAATTGCTAGAATGAAGGATAAACTTCAGTTGCTAAAAATAATACTTACATTTTTAAAACGCTCTTCAGTCATCTATATAACAGTTAAGATTTTGGACCTCCTAACAGTCAGTGCCTCTAGCGGCAATGATCAGCAAATACTATGTGACGATTACACTAAGGAATCGCATGCTTAGCATTGGCAACCCACCCTGTTTCCACTCATTATCTTACTCGGTGACTAAAACACACCAAGAAATTGTTTTTTTCTATTTACCATTAGTTGAAATTAATAATATGGTGTCCAAGAAAAGAAAAAAAAAACTGAATAATAATTTCGTTTTAAAATGTAAATTTTATTGCTTAAATACACTTGTAAGTAGAAATGTCTGCAGTTAATTATCATTTAAAAAACATGGCATACTCATGTTCAATAAACAGTATAAAATTAAAAGTAAATGATCAATGAATTAAATTACACAAAAACTTGTGCGTAATATTGATTTGCCATCTTTTATTTTCTTCATCCCCGAAATGAATTAAGTTTAAAATACCTTAAGCAAAAACTACAACTTGATGATATATTTTATGAATGGAGAATTTTCTCATCTCGCATAGCAGATGATAACAAAAAAATACAAATAACACTCATCCTCACTCTCAAATAAAATAATTCAGAATACAACAAATTGAATATGTTCAAAAACAGGGAACAATTTCACATTGATTAAACTGAATGAATAAAAATAATAATAATAATAATAATAATAATAATAATAATAATAACTGGCATTTACACATGCATTTACACTGATTTAAAAATGCAATTTTCATTTTGTCATTTAACAAAATAAAATTTCTTTTAATACATATTCATCATTGATAGATTCTTTGCACCAGGTAGAGAATAGTCACTGAACTCAAAGCCAACAACTTGCCAATTTGATTGGTTGCTGCGTTGTTTTGTCTTAATCCGGTATCTCTCAATGCATCTGATTGATAATCATAAATATAATCGTCATTACTGGCATCTATGAAATAAACCACGCATCTTATAAAAGACGCTCATGCACATGCAAGTATTTAAACCTAAAAATCACCTTCAGTTTGCTCATCGGAAGCTTCAGCAGACATAAGACTGCTTGGTTTAGGAATGTCTAAGTTATCTGATGACATCGCTTTACAGCCAAACCACCACATTGCAGAAGATCGAGGAAATGGCGGCTCTGCGTAGTCCACCTGAGTAAAATGTTTACTTATTAATATTGAGTGAATTTTCAATTGAAATAAAAACTCACTCTAAATCGCCTATCATTAAATCGCCAATAATTTGTTCCTTTAAAGAAATATGTGTAACCATTGGTATATTGAAAGGCAGCATCAATGTTATTTGGAATTCCGTTCCAAAGTGAAACAGCTTTTGGATAATCTGAACTGACTGGTGGATTTTTTGATTGATCAAATTTCCAATATTTGCTTCCTGTAATTTATTTATTTGTTAAATTAATTTTTCGATCAAAAAGATGAGAACAGATAATATTATACCTTTGAAAAAATATACTTTATCGTTACCACTCCACATAAAAGCAGCGTCAATCTTCTCTGGAACACCATTAAATCCATGTGAAATTTGTTTTGGGTAACCATCATCTAATTTCTTGCTGTTAAATCTCCAATATAAATTATCCTAGAAATTAATTACAAAGTTTGTTTTATTAAATTAAAATATTTCTATTTTAATAAGTTTTTACTTTGAAAAAATATGTCTTTCCATTTGAGTATGTAAATGCAGCATCGATATTTGATGGTAAGCCAACCCAATCTTTTCTAATCTGGCGAGGATAACCATCTGCAAGACCTTCGTCAGCAACTTCCCAATAATAATCACCTAAAATTAAATTTTATAAACAATAAATTTTAAAAACAACAAAAAAAAATATTATTTTAAATTACCTTTAAAAACATATGATTTCTTTCCAACACTGAATATCGTATCAATTCTCGAATCAGAACATAATTCTCCTTCTTGTCCCGTTCCTTCGTCAGTCGGCCCCCTACCAAACCCCGGTCCATTGCCAAAACCTGGAACCGGTCGTTGAGTTGGCAATCTGGGTGGTGGCCGTGACTTCTTTTCACCTGTAATTGAAAATTAAATTTAAAAAAACATAAACAAACTAGAAAAAATAAATATATCTAAAACTTACCATAGAGAGATTGAATAGCTTTAATATCATCTTGATGCAACTTGAAATTCTGTTGATATCCTCTATAAAAAGGAGCCATTAAAGCAGCTTGTACATCAGAATGAGAAAGACCAAGAGAATGTCCAAATTCATGCGCAGCTACTTGAAACAAATTCGACCCTAATTATAAGAAAAAAAAATATATTATAGCATAATAATTTATTTTCATGTAAATTTTATAACCCAGATTCAATTTGAGTTAGTATAACAACAATATACACAATATTTTTTGCAATGTCATCCTATTTCCTGTTTATATTTCAATAGAAAATAAAATAATTTTATACAACCTACAACCACAATTCCACATTTCCTTCCTTACTTTTGTGGCAAGTCTTAGCCAGGAAACTCTAACGTTTTCTTAAAATTCAATTACCTCTGTAGCTATTAATCGTCCAACGTTCTTCTTCATCAAAATGAGCATCACCACCATAAATAGGAAAATATGCATGAGCCAAGGTTCCGCCAGGACCATCAAAAGGATCACCGTCACCGTGCTCACGACGAACAAATCGAACGTCAATATGAACATTACCCGTCCTTTTTGGAGTAAATTTAAGATTTGTGTAATCGCTCCACACCTAAGAAAGAAAATAATTTCTAGTAAATGAATTGAATAAAAATATAAAACTCAAAATGTAAATAATTACTTTAAATGCTCGTGCGATTTCTTCATCGACTTCAGCTTTTGTCAATCGAGAGGTATATTTACTTATTCTGTAAGTTAATTCGTTAACTCGCCATTTACTGCCTGTAATTTTTTTGTTTGAAAAAAAAATGAAGTTCATTAGGTGACTAATTGATTAAATTAAAATCTCATTCCTGACTAAAGTGGTTTACCTTGCAACGCATAGCGC
The DNA here is from genome assembly GCA_034687075.1 of Geophilus carpophagus. Lineage (NCBI taxonomy): Eukaryota > Metazoa > Arthropoda > Chilopoda > Geophilomorpha > Geophilidae > Geophilus > Geophilus carpophagus. The sequence goes on from JAQFZN010000294.1 coordinate 3,387, forward strand.
TTCTTCCGTTTGGCCTCCGAACCATATCCAACTTTGTCCTTGACGCCACATCGCGGCATATTCATCATGGTCATGGTCGAGTTATCTAAAATTCCTGTAGATCATCAAAAATAATGGAATTGAAAAATTACATTGTTTCAAGTGTGTTATAGACACACTTCATTTACTACTAATCAATTTGAAGAAAAGTACGCATCAAATTTAACCTTAACCCATTTCCTGCTTCAAATATAATGATTAAAAATAAAAGACCTTTATTTAATTTATCGTGTCATTGTGGTTAAATTGATAAAAACAAACAAATTTTTTTTCCTTAATCTGAAAACACTTAAATTAAAATAAATATTAGTAATTTACCTGTTTGATTAAGTCCTGCAAACCTCTGGAACTCGATGATTGCCTTCTTAATAGAGTCTTTAGTAATTAAGTTGCCTTTTTCATTGCTTGAACCTTCCACGTAACCGAATTGAGTTAAATATGACTGAAAATAAATAACAAAAAAATAATAAACATACTATTTAAAAAATATTATTTTAAAATAAAGAAATGACTAATTATAGATTTTTTTAGAACAATAAAGGAATAAATCATGTAAATTAGAGGTGTGAAAAAGGAATAGGAAGGTGGGTCATTCCAGTGATTCAAAACGGATTTTTCTGTCCAATCATTCTGATTCACCAACCAGTCCGATGTGTGTGTACTGTATAACCATGTATAAAAATGGGTCAATGCACTCCAAGTGCAAGAAAGCTATGAAAACTCAGACAAAAACCCAAGGTTGTAAACACCTTTAATTACTTTCATTTTCATTTTCATTTTATTATTATTTTTATATTTATGTTTATTTTCCCATAAACCACACACCAATTCCCCATTCAACTCATTCAACATGATAAATAAATCACATCATTTATCAGTAAACTCAAATGTATAATCACTTGTGCCTAAAATCTCTCAAAACCATGAAATTTGCAATTGAAAAAATGAAAGAAATAAACACTTTCTAGAAACAACATTCTAACATTACAATACTTGTACTTGTAATTCAAATCTCATCAGACTAATTTATTATAAAAAAAATTCCCCTTATCACAACAACTTGTACATCCTGCATCTACAGATTAGTGATTAGATTTTTCCTATATATTTCTCTACGGTATAGTGATTCAAGACCAAAAACCTCCCATTAGAAACACGGCATACCAATCAAAGCAATTGAAAAAATAAATTAACTGATATTATCTATCAACTGCATTCAAGTATTTGTCCCTTAAAACATCTCATTACTCACTTACCAAAGCTTGTAATTGGTTTTCAACGAGTGGCATCGCACTTTGAACAAACATCATTGGACTTAATAAAGTGACTAGCAAAAGTAAACTGCTGCAAACATCCATCGCGTGCACGCAAATCCTGAGAGGCACCATGACTATATGATGATTACACTATCACTAAGAATTAAGCGTCCTCCCTCTCCTCGACGACCTCGGCTCAACTCCACGTGACGAAGAGTTGGCGGGCTTTTAAAGGATACACGCTTCAATGAGTGAGTCAGCGTTTTGACTCCGCCTTTATGAACCCTCACGTCACACAAGCCAATACAAAATGGACTGTTTTCACCTTTTAATCGGTAGAAAGATGACGAGCAAGCAACCTAGAAACGAATTAAGAGATAAAACTTAAAAACAATTCAAGTTCAAACATTTTTCTGTTATCATTTTATTGATTTTAGCTTTTGTCGTTATTTTTTTTTCAAAATTTCTTTCGATATACAATTGAATTTTTATTTATCAATAATTTGATTTCTACGAATTTCCCCATTACCTTCCTGCCCTTGACTTTGACCATATATGGGAAAGGTGAAAAGAAATGAGAGGAGGAGCTTGAAAGGAAGGGGTTAGTGGAGTAAAAAATAGATTCTGATTGGATGATGGAAGAGAAAAATAAGTTACATCCACCTTACCTGCTGACACTGATCGGGCAGTGACATCTGTCAAAGAAAGAATCATCTTCTCATGTCAAGGTGAAGGTCGGTTGATTACAAATGAGGGTGGAGTAGGGAGTGAAAGTCGCACCCAACTCACAATGGATGACAAGCAAAACAATGCGTCCTTGGAATGTTAACTGTAAAAAGAAATCAATTCATCAAACTCGATCAAAAAATATTTCATGCGATTTTTCGGTCTGTTGAATAAATTTGATTGCATCGACACACGACCAACTGGTTTCTATTTTTTTTTCTCTTCTTCTTCTACAACTTACATTTAAATAAACATCATAAAAATTTTTCATAGCTCTATGCTGCACCTTTTCGAGTCCTTCAAAACAGCTGTCTTGAGTGAGTCAACAACACGAGAAAGAATTCTTAATAAAATTATGATAATTAAATAGATCAAAGAAATTCATCATATGACAAATTTAACATCAAATAATTTCATTTTATTCATTTTATTCATTTTTTTATACATTTAATATATCAATTTAATTTTTTGAAAAAATAAATATGAAGATATGAATTAAGGCTTGTTTGATGAACTCGTATATCCGGCCTGACTCAATCGCAGTATGAGAGCAAGAGGAGGTTAAACTACAAGGTATAAAGCACACTAAGTTTATTAAATCATTTAACTCCTTGTTGTTCAAATATTTATTAAGGAACCAATCCTTTTCCTTCCTTACAAACTCGAACAAACGGTACACTCACAGTTTACTGATCAGCTAGCAAAATAAAATGTAAACACATTTAATGAATCCGAGTCGTTAACTTAAAACAAAGGTGTTCAGTTACGCTTCAATTTGAAGGTTAGAAATCGGTTGCGAAAACATTTCCCTGCAGTTTCCGTTAAAAATATTTCTATATGGATAAACAAAAAAGTATTTAAAAAAAACTGCGAATAGGATTGGGATTTAAATGAGTCATCAGTGAAGTGAAGATGATCTAACTCATTCAATAGGCCTAACACTCATTCGAACACGACTTGTTAATACCATAAATTGGTTTATATTTTATGTTGTAAATAAACTAAATCATCATCACAGCTGCAAAAATTACTTAACGATTCTTGGACATTTTCAAGTTTGCTCATCGTTTATTCAGTGCACAATTTTTTCTGTGCTTTTCTAATTCGCCACTCCTTCGGTTCCTAGGAAGAACCGCAAAAAGAAAAAAGAAAAAGAAATTGATTCTAATATTATGATAAACTTATAATAGATTTAAAGTGTGTAGATTTATTTCTAGTTTGTATAAAAGCGTGCAAGATAAATTTATTTTAATGTTTGCAAAATTAAACGCCTTGCAAAATACGTTAAATGAAGTTGAAGGTCGCAAGTGGATAGATACAATGTTTAGTTAAGCGAGAGAACATTTGCTAATGACCCCAATGAATAAAACAACTATTCTATTATCAGATCAAATAGAATCTTTAGAAAACGTTCATATCATTATTGCGCTTGAGGTATTCAATAATTACTTGTTTCTATTTCATCACTCACACAAACATAATTTTCTTATTCCATATTAAAGGATTAAAATATTTCGTCTTATTATAACAACTTTTTCATCTCCAGACTCATTTTTCACGCTTCACATTTTTCTATTATTTTCTCAGGGTTTTGGAAAATACAAAAAATAATGAAATAAATAAATAAATAAATAAAAAGTTATGAACCTGATAATATCAGGTGCATTTTTAAAAAATATTTAAAAGAAAATAAAAAAATTTGTAATAAAAAATTGCAAGGTTATTATTTATGTTGTCATTTTCAGTTTTTTTCTCTTTTCTACTCCCAATTCAAGGCATCTGAGTCAGAGGAGGTGTGTTGTATGACTTAAGAAACAACATTTTCTCGATTTATTATTTAAACCCCAGCAACTGTCAATGAAAATTGCAATGACAAAACACAATTTTGCCAACCTTTACCTCACTAAGGAAACATGGCAGACCGAGCGAGTAAATTGTTTGATCAAATTCACCTGCACGGATCATGACACAAATTACACGTGTCGGAATAACTTTCGGGAAAATATCACAAGAAACCCTTTTCCTGCGCAATCAGCTGACGAAAAGTGACGTCAACTAGTGGGAAGTTAAAAATAATAAAGGAAGCAAAAGAAATCCGCCAACATGTCCCGTCTTTACAATCATTTCGATGAAAAACAAACTATTTCGACAAATTCAGTCCAAGGTATTTTTCAAATGCTATCATAGGATATTATGTAAATTATTATTTCTTAACATTAAAATAGAAATGATTTCCATCCACCCTTTCTTATTATCTTATAATTATAAAACAAAGCAACCGTAGTCATAAAAAAGGTTTAAAGTCGTTTATAGAGATGTATTTCGAATTTTAATTTCTTTCTTCTGCTTCATGTCTGGGTGTCAGTGATAAAAATTAAAGCTTGTTTTTGTGACTTTAATCTGTTAAAAATTGAAAATGATGTTTTATTTACTTGAAAATAACAAATAACAACTACTAGATAACATTGTTCAGGTTCTGTAATAAAAATATTTCGAAAAATGACAAATTGTATTCTGAAATGCGGGTTGAACAAAATGATAGAGAATGGAATGATAACTATCTACACTCCTAACATACTTTCAACTTAAGTTGACTACACAAGTGTATTATTTAAATTTCAAAGTATAACCTGTGAGAGGTAATATTAAAGAGTAGAGTAATAAAGATATAGTGACATTGCATTAATGTCATAACTGGATTGCAAATGACCAGCTCAAGTATACATAAACATATATTTTGTTCTATTATATCAAAAAAAAGTATAGAAATTTAATGTTTTTGTTGGAAATAAAAAACAAACTTGTCTTATTTTATAAATTTTGAATTTTAGTAATAGAAAATGATTTTTAATGATATCTCAAAATCTCCGCTGTACCTGACTAAGTGTGCAGCTACATCTTGCGGCAAAAACGTGTAAACGAATGTACGCCTAAACGGGGTCGAGTACCTAAATTCTACAACCACGCCACTTGAAAAACTGCCTTAGAAATACGGGTAAACAACCTCTCCTATTATTAAAAGAAAGTGTATGTCTTGTTTAAAATTTACATACTTTGTTTTTTCTTTTAGAATCCCAATGGCGATGCTCAATGTAATGACATCCTTCGAGAAAAAGAAATTCTTACATCGAATAACACATTTGCAGAAGATACCAGAAAACAATCAAAGAATGTTTCGAAATGATTTTATGCAGACCATAATTAGTCTACCGTATTCATCGGATGTTTGCATTTACTCATGAAAGTGCATTTTAAAAATTTTAATAACATATTTTTGAAATTCTCTCGAATGGTGTTTATGAGTGAAATTAAAATTGGTACTTACAAACGAATTAATTAATTATATTCTAGATTTGGAATGGAATGCCTATTTAACATGTTCTAATGGCTTCTTTAAAATCTAGGAGAGGAAATGACAATCTGATGATTGAAAAAAAAATGCATTTCGAGCAAAATTATTTACTTATATGAATATAATAAAAATTAATTTAAAATATTTACATATTTTTCAAATGTCTTTTAGAGCATAATTTAATCTGAAGATGAATTTTATTTTAAAATTAATCTGTTTATGCAATATTATACCATCCTTCCAAGTTTAAGAAAGTTTACTGGATCTTTCAAAATCCATCAGTACAATCCTGTTCTAAATCTATACAAGATAAGATAAAATAATGATGGAAAATTAATTTCTTTTTGCTGTTAGGTTCAATGGAACAAGTATCAATTTCTCCACTAAACGGCATCACTACAATCATTCGACCTTCTAAATTAGATAAAATTTTATAAAGAAATATTAATAAAATTATTAAAACAAGTTATTCTAATATTTATCACTTTCCAGAGAAAGTAGAAGCACGAAAACTACCGAAAACTGGAATAAATGCTACTATAATGGCCAAATAAAAAATATTAATGTTCAAAAAATAATTTTTTAATCTTCAGGGATATTCTTTAAATTAGTCCCTGTTATTAGTTTTACAAGGGTTGTCCCAAGACTATCTTTAGTGAAGACCTTCACATCACCATAGAGCAAACATATCCACACTTTATGAATGGGCAGTGACATCTAGCGGCAAAAGATGAAAACTGTATAACAGATATCACCTAACTTAGGCCTAAATCGAACAACCACGCCACATCACAACTGCCTTAAAAATGCAGGTAAAAAATAAACTCTACTTTTATCTAAAGAAAAGTTTATATCCTGTTCAAAGTTTACATACTTCATTATTTCTTTTAGAATCCCAATGAAGATACTCAATGGAATGACATCCTTCGAGAAAAAGGAATCCTACCCGCCAATAAAACAGAAAAAACTTTTACAGAAGATGAAATTGTGCAAATTGCAGAAGAAACCATACAGGAGTCACAAAATGGTTTGAAATGACAAATTAAAAATACTTAACCGAAATTAATTGTCAATTAATTTATTAATTAAAGCAAAAAAATTAGAAGATCTAAGTTTGGATGATTTAGATGAATTAGAAGATGAAGAAGACGAAAAAGTGCTTTTAGAATACAGGTATTGAAATAATTAAATAGAAAAAAATATATCTAAATCCTAATCTTATATATAGAATGAAAAGAATTCGAGAGATGAAAGAATACGAAAAAAAAGCGAAATATGGTGATATACGTGAAATATCAGCTGTGGATTATGTAGATGAAGTGAACAGAGCTGGTGATGGTGTATGGGTCGTGCTACACTTATATAAACAAGGGTACATAATTTCGAAAAATGCATTTTAAAAAAAATTAAAATCCTCAATTTTCTTTTTAAAATAGAATACCTCTTTGCACATTAATAAATCATTTTCTGGTGCAGTTAGCAATGAAGCATCCAGCCACTAAGTTTCTCAAAAGCATTTCGACTACTTGCGTACCAGACTATGCAGACCATAATTTGCCTACAGTATTCATTTACTATGAAGGAAGTTTAAAAAATCAGTTCATCGGACCATTTGCATTTGGTGGAATGCAACTTTCTCATGATAGTAAATTTTAAAAATTTCAATATCATATTTCTGCAATTTGAAATATTAATTGCACAAATAGGGTACTTATGAAAAGTTAAATACGTACTTACAAATGAATTAATTACATTGTAGGTTTGGAATGGATGTTAGCAGAAGCAGGAGCCTTGAAGACTGAATTGGAAAAAGACCCACGACCTGTTATTAAAGATGTTTTAATGGCGTCTTTAAAATCTAGGGGAGGAAATGGACAATCAGATGATGATGATGATTGAGAAAGAAAAATGCATTTTGTATAAAGTAATTTATTTATATGAATGTTTTAAAAATTAATTAAAAATTTGTATTCATATATTACTCAATTTTTTTTAAATATAATTTAATTTAAACACGACATTTTATTTTAAAATTAATCTATTAAATAAACATAAAATATTTTTATAAATTATATATTCTAATAAACTTCACTATTTATGCATCATTATACCAGCCTTCACGTTTAAGAAAATTTACTGCATCGTTAAAGCCATCTATGTAATACTGTTCTAGAATCAATAGAGGTGGTGGGAAAACTGCTCGTTGTAATCGAATGACATTGTCCAAACTGCGACAAAATAATTGTTGTCGGAAAATTATTTTTTTGCAGTTAGGTTCAATTGGACTAATATCATGTTCTCCACTGAATGGCGTCACTACAACTGTGCGGCCTTCTGAAAAACGAGGTAAATTCGACGTGTATGAGCCATCAATGCAAACCTAAAAGATATTTTTACGATTAAAAAATTTATTATTAAACAAGTTATTCAAATATTTATATTTATACCCTTCCACGAAAGGAGGGAGCACGAAAACTGTCATAAACTGGAATAAAGCAACTGCATAGCAAACACTGTAATAATAAATTTTAAAATACATATATATTAAAGTTAAAAAAATAATTTGTTAATTTTCTTTAAATATTACTTGAATTAATTCTTCTTTACTTTGAAAATCGGTGTATCGTGAATTTTTCAGTTGTGATAAATTGGTAACGGATATGTACGTTCTATTACGAGCAAGTGTGTGAGCATCTTCGGGTAGCAGTTTAATAAGTCGAGATTTCAGTTCTTCTGTTAAATGAAATCCCGGTTTAAAAGAGCGAAGTGGGTGACTTCTTACTTGAGTAGCAACTTCGTAAACATTTGCTAGCATAGTCTACAATTATTTTTTTAAAAATATAGATTAGTAATAAAATAAGCATGTCTTAATAAACTGACCTACTTCAACCATCGATCTATCTACTGCCATTAACGTTGCGACTAAAGAACCACTTGAAGTACCAGCAAATAACTCGACTTTCTCTAGTAATTTACGTCCATGCTTAAGTACGCACTTGATAGCTCCAAGTTGATACACAACTAAAAAGCCGCAACCACTAAAACTCATATGAAAACTTCGCAAACAGTTTCCTAATTTCATTTTCAACTATTTTTCTTTCCAATAAACTTAAAAACTAAATGAAACTGGTTTTATCTAGCCGTAAAGACGCCATTTTAAAACTAGCGGTTCTAAAAATAAATGAATGTTTCCATAATTTGTTCATAGAGTACGCCTATCGCTCGATAGAAAATATTTACAACAGGCATCAACCTTAATTATAATTTACACGTTTTATTATTTCATTACAAGAAGAATACACATTAAAAATTGTCCTATGAAGCTTTTTGGGGGAAAAATTATTAAAGTGAAATAAATATGAAACTAGCATTTTGTTTTATCACCATTAATAATTCACAGCTAAAGAGAAAATAAATGGAACTAAAGATGGCAAATCAGTTGCCAATTTAAATATATAAAAAAAAGATTACAAATAACTACTTTTTTTAATTATTAGTGATTTTTGTTACTATGGCTGAAAAATAAAGAATAATATTCCATCACAACTTCAGGTGCACTGTGCAAAAAATTATCAAACAGGAAGAACTATTGACAATTTAAATTGATCTTTTGTTTTAAATGGTAAGAAAACACTAAACGAAAACCTTAAAATTATCTTGTCTTAAATATTTACACATTGGCACATTGGCTGGTTTTTTTTTTTAGAAAATAAAAAAATGAACACCTTATCTCATACACAAAAAAGAAATAAAACAATTAACCAAATAGAATTAGTTAGGCTCATATTTTTTAAACATTTCTAAAATTATAATTGTCTGCACAGTAACGTATGAATTATCACAATCAGGCAAATTTGCATTTTCAAGTTATTCAACAAACTTGGCAGCATTTTCATGGATTTTTACAACTTCTGACAAGATTTCACTCTCATGTCAATCATCACACTAAAATAAGCAGCACCAAATAATAAATGTTTCAAATTTTAAATTAAAAAAATTCATCTTTTTTCTTTTCATTCAATTTCTTGCAACACAAAATAATAACAAACGGTTTTAAATAAGTTGTATTATAATAAAAAATTCTCCAAATTGCAAATAAAAAAGTAAACAAATAGTAAATAGTTAAATTCATTAATCAAATTCACCGTTCGTGAAATAGTACCGTAAATTATAATTTTAAAAATATACTGATCTGAATCATACGAGCAAGATAAAATTAAAAGCTCCATTTCGTACGCCTACATTAAAAACTAACAAATTGCTGTACATATTTCTTGTCCTATACGTAAATTAGTGGAAAGAATAAAGTGTCATGTTCTACATTTTTTTCAATTTCTCTTTTCTTACCGCTTTACTTATTTCCACCGTTATAATCCATTTGTCCATCTTATTTTCAATAATATACATATTAAAAAAACCATCAAATCCATTTCATATTTTTTCTCTACAAAATATGTTCAAGGGCAGACACTAACGAGTTGCTTAATGCATTTTTCTCTTTTTTTAAAACACATTTTTGACTACAATAAATCATTCAAAAATTAAAGTTAAAAACATAAAAACACGAACTAATACATCCCATCCCACAGTTATTCCCTAAAACGTATAATTTTTTAAAGCTATTTACAAATACTATCAAAAAAGTAACCACTTTCATCTTCATCCCTCCCATCAGCAACCCTTCAATTTCTCAGAACTAAACCAGTGAGAAAACACAGTGAGCAGCCAAAACAAAAAATAATGACAGTTTAACCATATTCTCTACACACCCTTTACTTTAAAGCAGCAAATTAAATGATATAAAAAGCATTAAAAAATAATTAAAAGGGTTGTTTTAATACAATTAAATGTGACCCCTTTAAAAAACCTTATCAAAAACATCAAATATCAAACTGCAACAGAAAAAAAATTACATTGGATATTAAAGCTATACAAATGATTCAAGCTTTTTTTTCAGCTGCTATGACAAATAACATTATGAGTCAAATAAAGCAAAAAAAGAAAGAAAATGTAGAAAAATGCTTATGGCTACAAAATGGCACACACATCTTTGGAGTACCAGAACTTTCTTATGGTCTAATACTTTATCTTCACCACCACGTTGCCGTTAATGAAAAAGATAAAATAAAAATGACTATAACATTTAAAGCCGACATGTAGGTTTTTATTTGAATATGAGATGCTGCTGCTGTTGGTGTAACAGTTAAATCTTCGTCTTTGCCTTCCCGCATTCCTCCAGGTATATCTTCAATTTGCAAATCGTCATCGCTTCCTGTTTTTTGTGAAGCTGTTAATAAATATTAATACAAGATTAATAAATAATTCATTTTAATTTCAATTTCTAGTGGTGTTCACTGCATCAATTGTAATCACCTTTTGTCACCTAAGATATTTGACTGTTAAAACAACTTTGCATTTTTTTCATTCACGGTTACGAAATAATTAAAAAATATAAAAAACAAATAAATAATAAATAATATCTGCAGTGTGCAACGAAATTGTAAAACAATTACGAAATCCGCTATTCAAATTTCAAAAATGGCGGCACATTTGTATAATTTCGTTAACTAAAGAGCGTCATAAGCTAAAGTGACCGTTAGTCCGAAATGATACTCATTTCCCTCGTAATTTTTGTTCCCGATTAATGTATTAATGTATTAAGATATAAAAAACGTTACATCGTTTTAAAAAATGAATGCAATGTTGCTATGGCAACGCTAGTTGTTATTTTCAAAATTAAAAATTAAATCGACTACGGTACTTTAAAATAGCTTTCGACCAATAAAAATAAATAAAAAAAGACGTGACATTAATCAATGCTGTAAACACACAATGTAGTAACAACATACTCCATTTTGGATTATGTTTCTTATTATTTTGTTTCCTAGGAGTAGTTTCAGTATCCTCATCGTATCCATCATAACCACTTCCCGATCCTTCGCCTTCGACATAATCCTCATCGTCTTCGTTTAATTTATTGTGGTCCTTTCTCAAATACCCACTTCCACTTCCATCGTTCATCACGGAATCACCTTCGGGCGCAGCGGGATTTGCCCGAGTTAAAATGATCTGAAATTGAAACGTGCACAAATTCAATGAACCATTCATTACATAGGAATTTACACACTCAAACAGACTCATTCGGCTTTAATGTTATTTTCAAATCTACTAACTTCCAACACCAACTACACTATAAATTCAAACATCTGGACAATTTTATACCTGGCGTATGTGTTTCAGTTTGTCTACCAGCTGTGCTATTTTCTCATCCATCGTCTGTACTGATTCCATTTCGGGGTTGTATTTTTGAGCACTCATGCCAAAGCCAACAAGGGTTTTCGTGTAACTATTAATAAAAATAAAAAAATCAAATAAAAAAAACGTGAAACAAATCACTCGGCTAAAAAAAATCAAAAGACAAAATTTCACCTTTGTCTGAGATTCGAATTTCGGTGCTATTTATGTTAATTAACAAAGCAATTAGCAAATGTGATAATTTTCATTTAAATTAGGTAAAAAATTGTTGAAAAAAAAACTAAATCAGCACCTTTGTGAAAACAATGGAATATAAACATAAAATTGTCATCATTTCCAATACGCAGTAAATCAAATTTTTCTCGAGTTCACATCAGTGCCATCAGTGTCAACTTCAGTCCACAACAAGCCTAGAAACCTCAAGTAGAATGTGGTCGCTGGGGCCAGAGATGACGAGAAATCATCTTTGCGCATTTTATGTGTTTTGGCTTGTTTCCAAGGGCCAGTATAACTGGCTGCAAATTACAAGCGCTTACAAGTTAAAAGATAAGAACATCCCTAGACTACTGACAAAACCAAATTACATCACACTCTACTTTTAATGCCGACAAATTGTTTCAATTAACTTGCAAATAATGGAGAGAGAAAAATTAATCGTTGTTAAATAACAGCTGTAAAATGCCACAAAAACAACATTTTGCTTTCAATTAATAACGTCAGAGTGAAACCAGTGTTAGATTCGACGCCATCTGTTACCGAAATTGCATGACCAGTCATTAAAGCAATTGGGATGTGACAATTAAGGAAGATGAGAGGATTAAGAGAAAAAAAAAATGTTTTTCACACTGAAATTTAAAAAAGTTTTGTGTTTTATTTTAGTAATATTTGATTTGTTTTTGTTGTTTTATTTTTGGGAAATATCAATAGTGAGTTTGACAAATTATCCGTTCTTTTTGCAATTTTTCTAGTGATAGTGAAGAAAAGAAATGACCTTAGAGGTAAGAAAGATAGAATTGAGTGGGAAAAAGTAAGTAAAAAGTCACAATTTATTTTTGCAAATGACCATTCAACTTGCTCATTTTTTTCTCCCCTTGCTCTTAAATCCTCCTGGTCCCTACATCCTTCTTCTTCGTCTTCAACTTCTTTCGGAGGATTTCTCTCAATCATGAAAACTTACAGAGAAAAAATGAGAAAGTCAATTTGTAAAAACTGTTATTTTTTTGAGAGAGAAAACAAATGATAAAATTGTTAAATTTTTTTAAGAAAAAAATATTTTGTTGTCAAAATTATAAAAATGTAATCACAAGCAAACTGCTTAAAAAACTGATTGATTTCAAAAACGGCGACATACATTTTCGATTTTCTTAACTGCGCATCACCGGAAGTCAAAATTCTACGTTAGATTACCCGAATTTTTCAAAAACTATTTTGAATTACACTCATACCTCGCTATACGTCATTTCACTACAACAGCCTTTGTTAATTGTGGCACTCTTACGATTTACAGCCCGCAATGTTTCGTTATACGGCCAAAAATGACTGCATCGCATCAAAATAATTGATTTGGTATACGGCTTTTCGCTGAACGACCAATTTTTCCAGAACGTATCTAGGCCGTAAAGCGAGGTATGAGTGCACATAATTCCCGAATTTGTTCTTAAATTCAATTTCATTTTGAATAATTTCTGTTTTGAAAATTCAAAAATCCAAAAATCCAAAATAAAAATTTTAAACAACATTTTATAAATTTTATAAAATAATTTTTCTAGATTTAACCTCATTCCAACCTACATTAAACCAAATAATCCTTAACAAAAAGAAAAAAACCCACCATCAGTAGATTTAACACTAAAAAAAAAGATATCAAATGAGTAATTGACATAACGAAAGAAAAAATTCTAGTTCCAGGAAATAAGACAACATAACTATTAAAAAAATCCAATCAACAACTAAACTTGTTCCAAACTAAAAGAAAAAAATATTCTTATAATAAGGGATTTATTTAGTTTTATCTGATTTCAAGTTAGTGAAGCAACAAAAGAGCAAATATAATCTCAATCATATCATATTTTTTATTGGTGCGCTGCAACACTAAGAAAAACGAAAGAAAAAGTAGAAAATGGAGTCAATTACATAATTTATTGTTATTCCCTTTAAGCAGTCGCCCACTTTCTACCACTTGGAGACTTTCATTCGTCTAGCTAGCAGACCATTTAGAATTTAAAGCCGTGCACCAACCTCTCGAGAGAATTCCAAATTCGCAAGGGAGAATTTAGCACGAGAGGTCTGATGTTCTTTTCATGACGGCGCCGTTGCACTTTTCCTTCATTTTTTCTTTCTTTCTCTCTTTTTACCCAGTCTCCACTTTTAACATTGAGCCACACCAAAAACGTGTTCCTTAACTCGCGTGCCACGAGGCCACAAACTCGATGAGAACAAAGGAAAAGAAAAAGAATAATAAAAAGTAAAGATAAAAAAGGATGAAAAAAAATATCCAAAGAAAATTGATGCTTTTCACTCGATTTTTCCTTCAAACACAATACAGGTTTCCAACAGATTCTTTACAGATCTGGAAATAAAATTGTAGATAAATTTCTATATTTCATATTAAAATGTAGATTTAAAATTTATATCGCCATTTTAAAACAACTAATTACCAAATCATTCGCTTATTTGCACCCTCGATCTAACTTTTCAAAAAATGGCGGCGTCAAAACAGGAAGTTTCTCACATATCGCTACATGCGCATGCGTATATCTTATTTTTTTAAAATATCACCACATTTATACGAAATAATTTTCATTCCGTACATAAATTCGCAAAAGTATCTACTACATATTTTTATACGAGAATAAATAATATCTAATTGACAAAAAGCATCTCATCAAATAGGATGTTGATATGAGTGAGAATCATCTTAACATCCGCTCTTTTCTTCATTTCCATGCACGAGAGCGAGTACACAAGACATGGAATCATCCTCTTAAACTGAATTTATGCTCTCTCTTCCTGTCACCTTCCCCCACCCTTCAACTTGCACTTATTAAAACGCTGGCATACCGCGCACGTGCCAAAGCTGTGGCCCAGCTCTTACAGCTGGAAAGCAGTCAAGAGCACTTCCCTTTTGCCAATTCTGTCTCTTCTACACACTCCATATAGCTCGTCCCTTGAAACAAGCATGTCTGCCGCAGTATGGAAGCAACAGGACTCGTTCATTAAACCAAGGACAATTCCCTTGAAAGGGATTCGCTTGCAAATAGTAGTTAAGGTATTATCAGACCGAGGTAATCCAATCCAACTCATTATACAAACACAACTGTTTCATGCTTCATCAAATGCTCCACTTTGTTCTGCTCTTCTGAGCTAATCTGTCAGATCGCTCTCTCCCTAGATAATATCCCTCCAATTTTGAACTAAGTCAATTGTTCCGATGGAAGTACCTCACTGTGCTTGCATTAATAGAATATTGGTGGAATATTTGGATCTGGGAAAAAATCCCTTGAGAAGAATGTAATATTAAAATATTACATGCGCTGAATATTCTTTTAACAAAATTCTCGAAAAATATTTCATGAAAATATTTCAGTTTTTCTCTGTTTACTCCTCACTTCCGTTTTTTGTTAATGCTTATGGTCTTGTGAGGTTTTAAAGTAAAATGCAAGTGTTATTTAACATGATTACAACATTAAAATCACTTAAAAATTTTCGACACCACTCTAACTACGACAAGTCGCCATTTTGAAAATGAAATGAAACTGAAATGTGATCCACACACATGCGCAGATTAAAATATTCTTTGTTTTAAGGAATACACTCATACCAGACTATACGGCTGCTCTTAATACGGCATTTCGCTATAACGGCCTTTGTTAATTATGGCACTTTTTTAATTTACAGCCCACAATGTTTCGTTATACGGCCAAAAAATGCTGTACTGTATCAAAAATTGTTTCAAAATAATTGATTTGCTACATGGCTTTTCATTTACGGCCAATTCTCCAGAACATATCTAGGCCGTAAAGTGAAGTATAAGTGTATTCTTTTTCTTTTTACTTTTTACCACGTTTCTGCGGTTTTTTGTTTACATATAAGGAATTTATCCTGGATCAAGAATATTCCTTTAGAAGCAATCCCATTAGTTCCCTAACCTAATCAATACTACTAAATTAATTTTACTTATTGTCTGTAATGAGAATGATGTAATTTAATATTTATAACATTTCACATATTAAAAACTAAATCTTTTCAAACTGAAACAAGCTTGTCAGCCCACAGTGACGTCACTATTTCCCCCCGAGTGTTGCTTAGCAGCAAAAAATTGCTAGGCTACAGTAATAAATTGATCCAATTCAAAGCTTCATCACAAAATACCTACTTGTAATGACCCAACTTGTTGAAAATCTAAAATTAGTTAATAAAGTAGTCCATTTATAAACCCCGTATTCAATTTTAAGTGTAATCTGAGGAACCCACTACATTTTATTACTCATAATATTTTTTTCTGTCGTGTTATTCATTATAAACTGCTTATAAAAACCCACTTATTAATGTATGATTCACCCATTAAAGCCCTTGATTACCTTTTCAAACACTTTAGAAAAAAAGAAATAAAAAGGTAAAAGATAAAAAAAAAGTTCTTTTACCTTACAAACAGCTTTGGGTTTCAAACCATTTACGAGCGTGCCAAGGAAGGCAAAGGAGGATTGGTGGAAACAGTAGAAAATGGCTCCTCTGCATATTCATTAAGATAATTGAAAAGTAACAAAAAGAAGATGACGGAATAATTTTCAACTTCAAAAGTAATCATCATCTCGCATCCAACACTCGAAAATGAGTCTCTACAAATTACACTCGTGCAAATTATTTCGTTTCAATGGTTTTATTTTATATTTAATAAATATGCGACATGTTTACATCATTTCCGTTAGTGTTATAAACGTGATAAATATCGAAAATAAAATTTCATAAAATTATATTAAAGGCGATCAATTCAGATTGAATTATTCCGTCTAAATTGATTAGAATTAAATATTTTTTACCCCTTGAGGTGTTTTTTAGGTGTGAAAATGTATCATGCTCTTTAATTCCCCTGCATGGAATCCCCAAGCAGGAATTTAAGCCTAAAAAAATTGCCAATACTTGTTACAATATTTTTTCCTTTGATCTGATTATCGTGTGCAGCGTTTTCTTTCTGCCAATTCAATTCAAACAATGTTGAACCAATTTTCTAACAAACTTTCAATACCAATCCCTTTAGTTTCCCTTTCCATGTTTCAATATTACTTTTTTCGGTAAAAAATTGAAAAACTCAAAAACTTTAAATTTCCCTTTCTTCCTAAAATGCTAATTCCTTTTAAAAATTTACATAATCTTTTCAGATTATTTTTTAATTAAAAAGAAAAAAGTTAAATAATCCCTTATTTTAAAATCATCCTCTGAGGTTAAATGGTTAAAGACTTGATTAACCAAAGGGACCAATTAACTCCACGTGCACATTGTGTGGTAAATGGCGAAATTACTGATCTCTATCAAGCTTGCAACCAAATGAAAACCGTTATGGTCTCAATCAATACCTGTAATAAGTTAATCAAATGGGATTATTCGTGTATTACTAAACCGCCTTACGTGGCATATTTACTTTAAAGAAAACTTGGTGCAAATCAATGAAAACACCTCGCTTCAGCTGACCTGCATCAGCTAAATCCCAACAACCAAAAGCATTAAATTATTAAACCATCTTCTTATAATTATATACTCACGATTTATCTTGAGAAATCTTTGTCGGAACCCAGAGGAATTTTCTTTGTTTGTATCAACAGTGTCATTGCATTAACTTTTTATTACTGTTGGGAATTGAACTCTTCTTACAAACAATTTTATTGCTAGGTACTAAAATTTAAACTTGTTACCATAGTAACGACTAGCTTCCACAGCTGTGGTCACAACAAAGAATAGAAATTTCAAAAATATTCAATTATTTTTCATCTATTTCTGAAAATAATCCCTTTTTTATGTGCTGAGAATGAGTTGAAGAAAATAGATTCGATCGAAATTGTTGTTGATCGAATGCATCATTAATTGCATCATCTCTGGGGATGTTACGTAACATTAAAATATAATATCTTGTGTCGACAATACTGAAATTCAATCAAGAGATGTTATTTAGTACTTGAAATTAAATTTTTCTAGTGGTTATTTTTAAACATGGGACCAATGACATTGAGCGAGTTCATGCAAACATGGCGTTACTTGATGCAACAAGAATGCTTCTTTGAGGAATAACACATGTGGATTAAGCCAAAACTAATAAAATAAATTTTGATTTTAGTCCAAATTATCATGTTGTCAATTATATATCTTGCGCATGACTAGTTTTCCTTTACCCTACAACAGCGGTTCTCATACTTTTGGAGCTTCGAAGCCCTCTAAAAGCATAAAAATTTACACAGAGCCCAGTGGTTCACTAATTGTGTGTTGCCAATCAACAAAATTTCAGTTAATGAGGAGTTTTGAACTGAATTAAGATATATAATTCAGTGTGACAAACATATTCACAAGAATACCATAACTGGTTAAAATCAAGTCCTAGTTGATTCCTTGCGTTTCCTTAAGTTATAGGAAATAGTATCCCACAATGCATCATACATTGCTTTACAGCCTAGTGTGAACACAAGTGAGAACCCGCCTTTAGAGATTTTTTTAGTTCATTAATTAATAAGAGCAGTAAATTATTATAATTTCATTTTTAGGCAATTTAAAACTATAATTTTTTTTAAAATTTCATTAATAGATATGCAGAACTCTTTGAGGTAGCTCGCAGAACCCCAGCGCTCTGCGGAGCACAGTTTGAGAACCGCTGCCCTACAAGTTCGCGATTTCAGATCTGTTAAAACAAATTTTTCAGAATCAAATCATTAGTATGTGTTAAGAATAATTAAACGTTATTTACCTACCAACTATTGCAGAAATCTTTGATCCAACAGGGAATAAACATTGCCACAAACAACAACCATTTTGAAGATCCCAAAACTAGTAATTCAAACTGATCACGTAAATAGTGAAAAACAATGTGATTAGCTCCACAATTCATAAAAATAGTATTATAACTATTGAACTTCTTATAAGTTATAACACTAAACTAAGCTTCGATCATAAATATATAACTTATAACAGAAAACCATCCTGTTATTTCTGTAACTTGAATTTTCTGTATCTCGAATTTTTTCCATGAACTATGATGATTCAACTTAGGGAAGCCCGACTGTACTTTGCTATTATTAATCAAGCTAAACTATATTCAAATAACATTAATTAAGTATAATTTAATCAATTGAACCTGCATAATAAAAATGACTAATTTATTGTAATTATTTTAATTAATTATTTACTTTGGCAATAGTAAACAAAAAGCAGATGACTGTTTTTCTTTTAATAAGCTGAAGGAAATAAATTTTACAGAGACTGTTGTATAATCAATTAAAGCCAGCTGTTTGGCACCTGTTTCTAATCGAGCTCAAGGTGTCAGTTTAGTCAAGGATACACCTTCAAAAACAACAATTTGTCCACTGTAACAACAACAACAAGTAGAAAAGAAAATTGCTTTTTATTCACCGGGGTCTCGTTTAAAGTGCCTTTGACCAACCATCTCTGTCATCAAACTTAAAAAAGAAAAAATTTCACTTGAGGCTAACATTACTTTCTCCTTAAGTATATCCTTTGAAACAAAAGTAGAGGAGAAAAAAGTTCCACTTCTCACCAACTGATTTACACCTGAAATTTCATATAAAACATGTTAAAACCACCTCCAGCTTCTGAACATCTTTCAAATATATCTCTCTTCAAGTGAGAAATTTCACTAACACTTCAAGGTGTGTCTCTCTCTAACTCGTGTGAATAAATGTTAACTTTCCCAACTAGAAAAAAAAGGACCCTGGAGCTCACTTTAAATCTCTACATTAAAGTAAAAAAAAAAAATCACAAGAAAATCTTCAAAAAAATCTCATTAGACAAATTATCTAATGAGATTTTTCAAAGATATTTTCTTCATTTTCCATAAAAGAGTTTAGAAAATACTTCAAAAGTATATGAAATCACATTTCTTAGAAAATTTCATTTAATATTTTCCACAAAATTTTAAAACTACTCACACGCAATGGTGGCATAAAACCAGAAGTTTTTTTTTACCCAAAACAGTTCCGCAGAAAGAAAAGTAAATTTCTTTAAAAAATATAGTTTGCAGCAGGCACTTTTCTCTTATAGTTATGACTATTTTTAAGTTATAAATAGTGTAATGTAAAACTAATAAAAGTGCTGTTTGCAACTGCTCATTTTCCCTTATAATTATAAAACTCAGGTTACACTATAAATATCACGTGATTAGACATGTGGCATAATAAATTTTATTTCATTTTTCCTATTAATGTATTCATATTTCTTAATTGTGTTCATCTGGAACTATCACGAAGCGGAACAGCATGCAAACTTCGCCACACCTCAATTTCTGAAGTTACGATATCTTCACAAACAATGTCAAATAATTCATCTATTGTCTTAAGATCTTCTGCTGCCGTAAATCTAAATCTAGACTGTTTTGCTGCCATAATTTTCTTCAAATGTGATATAAAAACACTAGATAAGTCGATTTGATACCTTGAAGTGGACAATTGCAAATAACCAAGAAATTCATAATGGTCGCCATTTGCACTTTTCGTGTATGACGTAAGTAGCAGAACACTCTGTGATTGGCTGCACTATTTATAATTTTAGCATAGTTCCCTTATAGATATAAGTCATAAACCCCATTTATAACTATAACTATAATTTTATAAGGGAAAGTGCTTGCCGCAAACTGTAATATCATTACAAAATACCTTATAATTATTTTTATAAAAATACTTCAAGGAAGATTAACATATTTTTATATTTCCAGCCAAATAATTAAATAAAAATCCAAATTATCGATTTATCCCTTCATTTAATTCTCATCTTGTGTAGCGCTTAGATAACAAACAAGCTGCTAGCATCAAATTATTTACAACTCACAAAACTCAAACCCATCAAATACGCATGTGTTATTTTACACGACACATAGACAAGCTTGGCTCAATAAAAGGGTTGACCACAACCAACTACCGAGTTAGGGAAACATGCCAACATGATCCTTGATTCACCTCGCGTTTCTTATACAAGAAAACAGCATCAAATTACCTCGAAATGTGTCGCAAATAAAACAAGATGTGAATCAAATTCAGGCAAATTGCTCCCACTTGCTTGGTCATAGTATATGTGCTAAAAGATAAGGTGTAAGGCAAGAAGAAATCTGTTTTTCATCATGATATTGATGAATAAAGTAAGAGAAAGAAGGAAAGGAATGTCGTAATGACAAGAAGAAAGGGCGGCGTCGGTCGTAGATTATTGCAGCACACCCTGCAACGAACATGCATCGTTGGCAAACAGCCCAAAAACGATGAATGATCCTCACTAGACACCAGGATCATCTTTTCCACCCTCAAATTCTTTTGTGCACAATTCACTAAATGGGGGTTTGATGGGAAAGAGAAAAAGAGACTTAAGATAATCTTCTTGTGGAAATGGCACATTTAAATCCGATTTTAACTATGGATTCATATACAAAAATAGCATTTTTCTTTGTTATTTTTCATCTTGGTCAAAGGTAAAATGTTAAAGAGTAGAGAAAGGTTTTTTTATTTTATGTTTATGCTCTATTAGTTTAATCAAATTAAGATTTATACTTTTATTGTAATTTAATTGAAGCGTTGTGGGTAGATTATGTAAGTGTGTTTATCTGCAATGGAACTGGAGCATGACCTTGATCAATTCTCAATAAAATGGCTGTGATTTTGTGAATGAGATTTGCAAATTTCAGAATAAAGTGCCTGAACATTTGGTTAATTTATATGAATTTATTGAGATTTTACTGGTGTTTGATAATTTTCTAAAGATTTTCTTATACCCTGTCCACACTGCGTAAGCTAGAAAACATTTGAGCTAGCTTAGCATAAGTTGGGCTAGCCTAGCTTAAATGTTGGGCTAGATTGTTTGCACTCAGATGTAGTTTTAATCCTATCCGACACAACAAATGATATTATTTTCCATGAAACACTCCTGGTGGTTGCCATTTTAAAAAAATATTCCTTTGAAGTGCAATGCATTCTGGATAAATTGCCCAGAATGCATTGCACTTAGTCTAGCCCAAGCAGTTAAGCTAGTTTCCCAAACCAGCTTAATTTAATCTAGTTTGAGAAAATTTGATCTAGTTTAACATAAGCTATTAGTGTTTGCACCATATTATTTAAGCTAGCCTAAGAAGTTAGTCGAGCTTAACTGTCCACACTGCAAAGTTAAGCTAGACTAACTTCTTAGGCTAGCTTAACTAATATGGTGCGAACACTACTAGCTTATGTTAAACTAGATCAAATTTCATCAAACTAGATTAAATTAAGCTGGTTTGGGAAACTAGCTTAACTACTTAGGCTTGACTAAGTGCAATGCATTCTGGATAATTTACCCAGAATGCATTGCACTTTAAAGAAATATTTTTTAAAATGGCAACCACCAGGTGTTTCATGGAAAATAATATCATTTGTTAGTTGTGTCTGGATAAGATTAAAACTCCATCTCAGTGCGAATAATCTAGCCCAACATTTAAGCTAGGCTAGCCCAACTTAAGCTAAGCTAGCTCAAACATTTTCTAGCTTATGCAGTGCGGATTGGGTATAAGAAGTTAGTCTAGCTTAACTTTGCAGTGCGAACGAGGTATTTAGTGAGATTTTATAAGATTTCTTAGTCTTAGTGAGATTTTTCTGAGGATTTTCTGAGTTTTAGTGAGATTTTTATGAGGATTACCTTAGTTTTAGTGAAATTTATTTAAGATTTTCTTATTTTTAGTGAAATTTATTTAAGATTTTCTTATTTTTAGTGAAATTTATTTAAGATTTTCTTATTTTTAGTGACATATTTTTAGGATTTCTTAGTTTTAATAAGATTCTTTTAGAATTTCTCAGTTTTAGTGAGATTTTTTGAGGATTTCCTTAAAGATTTATCACGATATGCTTCAAATGTTCAAATTATAACATCACTGCTGTCACCACATATTCTTTACTCTTTAAAATAAACAAATTAAACCATACATGACAAATAAAACAAATTCAAAAAAACAAAAAAAAATAAAAAGAAATCGTAATTTCTTCTCTTTCAATTCACTTAACAATTTCCCTTTTTGTTTTTCTTCAACTTAAAACATCAAAAAAAATTTAATGCAACCTAGTCATTCAAACCCAACTAAAAATACCATCAACATTTTTTAAATGAGAAAAAAAGTAATAAGATAAGGAAAAATAGGAATTTTCCTCCTCGTTTTATTTTCCTAGATGAAATCACAAGGTAAAACCTCGCTCGCACTTTTCATTTGATTTTCATTAGACAAACAACAGCTCAGTAGAGCATCTGCACTTCCTCTTTTTTTCTCTCCCGCATTCCAGCTGCTTTCATTAAGAACCCCGGCTCGACCAAGTCTCATAGAAAAGCACAACATCGTTAACACAACCATTTAGAAAAACACCGGGAGACAAATAAATTCACTTACTCTCCGATACCCTCTCCGTTCCAGCAATTGGTGTCGCTGCGCACGCCCAGATTGTCATCGCTACACAAAGTATCCGCCAACGCCGAAAAGAAGTTCTTCGAAGGGCTCAAATTTTTCATCAGTTTCTGTAAACGCGTATACAAGTCGGGTGATGAAATAGACCGTACAGGAACAATTTTATCAGGTCCGTTTGAAGTAGTAGCAGCCGATAATTCTTCACTGTGCGCCGCATCTGTGGTTGTCCTTTGTGGCTGACCACAGACATGTACCACCTTTATAAAAAAATAAAGAAAAAAAATAATTTATGAGTTATTTTGTCGTTTTGTGTATGTGGTTTGATGATATAGCGATAAGAATTGGTGTAAATGTTTTATTCATGGTGATAATCAGTTAGATTTAAGTATCCAGGTGAATTTTTAATTTTTATTCCTTTTCACAACTTTCTATCGAGTTTAAATTCACCAGCTGTGCTCGTATTTGATTGATTGACAGCTTGTCTTTAAACTTAAGCGAATTTAATGACGAGACTAACACAACTCTCATTATCTCAGCTACTGTAAATCATCTGTGCCCATATCCGGTTTTAAAAAAAAAAAATGGGGGAAATGTTTGAAAAAATCGAAAAAAATGGGGAATTTGAGATAGGTGCGCAAGCTGTTGTTTTCTGATTTGATCTAATAAACCACTTAATTTTTGTAAAATATTTCAAATATCTTTAAAAAATATGTGAAATTTTTCTCCTATTCAGCCATGAAACACTTCCATTTAATCACTTAAACATTAACAACAAAGATGTAAATATTTTCACATAATTTGCACACTAAATAATTAATTCTCTCTAAAATTAAAACAAAACTAATGCATTAACACGATAAAATTCCTGATTTACCTAATCATATTTGCTAAATGTTGTAATTCCCAGCATACGCATCATTTGCTAATTTCGCCATTTTTTTTTTCATTGCTAAATTGAGCATAACAAAAACGCAACTCTATAAAAAGACCGATACCAGTACAATACTAAGTAATTCAGCATGCGGTGTGCTAAATCACTTAATAAACCAAGAAAAAAAATTAATTAAAATCTATTCGTAAAAAAATGTAGCTTTTTACATCTTACTAACATTGTTATTAAGTTTACATAAGATACAGTAATGGATGTATAAAAATCGCATGAGTTGAAAAATTGAAAATGTAAAAATTTGATAAAATAATTTATGTCTGCAAACATTTTAAAGCTTCATAACACATGATTGATAGAATAAGGCCAACCATAGATGATTGATAACACTATAACTTATTTACATTATATCCTTGCTTTCAACCATGTAGCAAAGAAATATTTTTAGTTCCCTCATTTTCACATAAACTTAATCTAAATATAAATAAATTATAGAGAAATTAATTTAGCAAATTCTGCGGGTAAGAAAAAAACCGGATATCCTGTTATGGATCAAATTGATGACATAAACTGACCATTTCATTAGAAAAAATACTGAATAATCATTTAAATAATAAATAATGAATCAATTCTTATTAAATTAAAAAATTGAATAAAATTTGATAATTAAAAAATAAAATAAATAAATAAAAAATGAATGTCGAGAAGCATTTCCGGTCTATTGTACATAAAGAAAGAAAAGAAAAAAGACCTCCATCAACATCTCCCATTAACCTAGCGGGTGACCTTCACATTCTCCATATCAACAAAGTCAAGGAGGGAAAAATCCTTGGACAATCAAAATTAAATATTAACTAAACCGAGGATTAAAAAAATAATATACTAATATAATATACATCTCTAATTAAATCTATTCAACATTTTTATAAAAGAAAACTCGCCTCAACTTCAATTCAAAATCTATAATTAGAAAATGGCCGACTAAAATAAATAAAAATAAATAAAAATAAAAAATCTAAACTGATTATTAAATTATTAAATAAAAGATATTTTTCTCGCAAATTTAATTATAAAAAAAGAAAAAAGTGAGGAAAAACACACCTTGTAGGCAAACACTTGTTGAGTGCCTTCTTTGAAAACATTTTATGAGGTCATTTTCTTCAAAGGGGAGGAAACTAGTTTTTAAGCTGCATTTACACATCAATGAACAAGTATACACATTTGTCCAATTTTTACTAGCTCGCATCACTTTTGCCCTTATCTCAACTACAATTGTCCTCATTTCATAAATCTAAAGGGGGTAAAACAAGAGTTCAAAGGTCAATGTCACTCAACAAATAATACACACTAATTACAAGACCAGGGATTCCTTTCATCAACCGGAAGTCACTCTACCTATTATCTCCTAACACCCCTTTCCTATTTTCACTTCATTCATGAATTCAGTTCCCCCTTTTGCTCCCCCCCTGGAAAATGTTGGACCAAATTACTCCCTCATGTAATAGTAAACTCAACCCATTTTTTCCTTTCTCTCTTTAGTATTCATTCAATCTCGTATAATAGAGAAGAAATTTGAGTACGTAAAGACCTGTTATGGTGTTGTAGTACTAGACCAGACGTTAAGTAAAACGCAGCTTCAATTTACCAATAATATTTTAATGGATTCGAAATTTGTGAAATAAAATGCGAAATGTGTGCGGTTGCATTAAAATAGGTTACGAGCCATTAACTAAACAAGTACTCTGTGAAATTAAACCCACAAGTGAATTTATATCTCAGCGCTCGAATCACTACTAACTGATACCGTAAATCATGTCTCAAATTACCGAAAAGCTGTTTGTAGACATAAAAACAGTCTTTTACAGGATTACCGTGTGATTTTGTCGCCGAATAAATGCAGGCGGAATCGCGAGTAAATAAAGTTTAGCTCTTATTTTCTATGACGTCATTACAGCAGGTTTCAACTGTTGTCACTTCACGACCCTGCTGTTATAATTAGTCTCTTTAAGTTTTAATTTAATTTAATTAGAATTCTGTTAGGTTAATTTAGTTTTTTATTAGTTAATTATTTACAAACCATCATTTAATTTAATGGTTAATAACCGATCGCTCAATTCAAAAATAACCGTTAAAACTAAACATGGCGGCGACGAATCGTTCGAATCGCTTTAAAATAAATTAAAATCGAGTAATTTTAATGAAAAAAAAATCGAAATCTCTTAAAAATCGAAATTGCATTTCTTTGGACACATGTCCAAGACATAACCACAAGGTCAGTTGAGGTTCCTTCTTTATTAGCCACACATACAAACATGTGACTCCTCCTATCTTTTTACAAGTGGGGTTGGATCTGCTTGTTCCCACGCCCTCGGTCCCTCATCAGCACAGTTTTACTGCTTCGGGTCTTTGAAAAATGTTTGGTATTTCCCCCCTTGGTCCAAACGGGAAAAGATCACCAGCCGTCACCTCCTCTCTCTCCCTCGTTCCCTCACTCAAAATGAATCTGCACACACCTGAAGAATTTTGACGCCGATGGACAAACTAAATAATAAAAAATAAATAATAGAATAAAAAATAATGTAAAATATATTATTTGATTCATTCGAGCTTAATCTAATGTCATTAATTTAGCACGTGACTTGTAAACAGAAATTAACAACGCACGAACCAAGTAATGTGGGAATGAATGGGTGACAAGAGAGGGTTAAATCACTATATCAAAAGATCTCATCAATAAAATGCAAGCAAAATGGCAGCCTAGAGAAACATCAAGCAAATTAGGGCTCTTGGGATTAATTGTTTAACAAATTTCGTGTCTCAATAAAGCATAATCTAACTAAACATGGTAAACAAAAATTCCTAGAGCGATGTAGCCGAAAGGGAAGACGAGTTGATTGTGTCGATCGACCTCGAAAACTTAAGTGGACGAACCTTTTGTCCAAATTGGGAAAACGGCTTACCTTGAACTCTACCACTCGATGTTTATTTAACAGAAACAAAAAATAAATATACTAAATTATTCAACATACTGATTACAATCTTTTTGTAATTAGAATAAGGGACACTTTTGTCCCCGATTTTCGGCAATAATTCGAGAAATAAGATTCATATCCAAGAATAATTTTCTCCTTGGTTTTGCTCCCAGTTTTTAAATTTCAGAAATGATTAAAAATATAAATAAAAATATAATAAAATTTGAACAAAGTTTAAAATTTTAATCGATTATTATTATTCGATATTTAATCGATTTTACTTGAAACTTTAATCAAGTTTTATTCGATACTTTAATCAATTTTACTCGATATTATGATCGATTTTATCCCATACAGATTATCCCCCTTTCCGGAAAGGGGAAATAATACACATTTGTCTGTGCAAAGACACCAACGTTATCGTTAATTAAAATACCGTAACTGCTTATAGAATCTTACCCGACCTTCATTCGACATATATATGTAAATTTAAAAAAAAAAACCTAAGGAATTCTATTTCCAATGTTATGATACACTGCTTATAATGAACTAAGAAGGGGTCATCGTAAATTACATCATAAAATAAGTCATTACATTCATGTTGGCATCTCAATCCAAACTATGACCTCTAGAGTTAAAAAGGAGAGAAATTAAGACTTTAAATTACTAAAAGACCTATTAAAAATTTAACAGCTTTTCATATCCATTCCTTATATAATCTTATAATATATATGTAAATTATGACTGCAAAATAATTTGGTTCCATTAACTTCAAAGCTCTAATAAAGTTTAATTACTCGAGTTTAAACGGTAGAGTAGTGTTAACACTATGTAAACTCGCTTCTTTTTCAACTCAAGTAGTTTATAAATTATTCATACCAGTGCCAGACATTTGCTCTCGCGGGAGAGCAAAAAATTCCCTTTTTTGATTCTATGACACCGCCATTTCTTACTTGTACCATAAAGGGTATGTACTGACAAATTTCAACCATTTTCCCCCTTAAATACATACAACACAATGACATGTTTGAATTAGGGTAAGTCAACTTGAAATGATATCAATTTTACATGTCTTATTTCCTTCTTTATGACACATTTCATTTAATAATGTAAATAAAAGAGTAAATAATAAAGCAAAACTTAAACCGCCATTTTATCTTTTTATTTATTTTCTTATTTTTCAAGAAAAATCACAACACAAGCCTTTCCTTTTAGCTCTTAAATTAAAAAAATTTAATTTAAGAAATATAAAAAATTCAGTTACTCTCAAAACTATTATAACTTCAAGCTATGCCTACAGCGCCACTGGATAAATGAACGACAATTTTCATAACTACATACCCTAGAACCCAGCTTTAAAATATTCAATTTGAAATTTTTTATTGTTTATTTTTTATTATTACTAATTTTTTTTAAATTCAAACTTTTTCTTTCTACGAAGGCCAAAAGATAAATGGAGGGCAAACGTAGGTGAAGCAATTCAAGTGGGCAATGACTCTATTTCCACTTACGAAGAAGAGTTAAAATCCTTAGGCTTAAACTGCTTTCTTTTATAGATTGCGCTCACTCAGATTAGAGATTTACAACATTCACGTAAATAATTCTTGCGACCATTCTAAAGCTGAACAAACTCTCTAACTTTAATATACAATCAACCGAGTTGAAATGCCAAGTGAAAAATTTCACTTCAACTTGCCCAACCCACCCGAATGCTAATTTTCCCTCTTAAACCGGTCACCTCCTAAGATTCTGACTCACCGCCATTCTGCCGAATAATTCCCATTACATAGCCCATTATACACATCCATGTCCAAGCTGACCCTGACCTACGGTATGTAATAAAAAATAAAAAAATATAAGGAAAAAGGCAGTGAACTGCACGCATCACTCGTCTTGCTTGTTGCTAAGGAAACCATCTCCAGGGCGAGAAACATCAATGTAAATCTAGGTACCAACAACCATGAAATGTAACCCCGTAAAATATTTTATTTACAATGAGTTTGCAACGATGATTACATTTAATTTCTGGCTAATCTTCTATTTAAATTTGGTTTGTACAAATTATTATTGCGATTAATGTTTAAATCGTGATTTCAATGGTAATTTGAACCGACAAAAAATGGCGAGTTAAATATTTTGATAGGATGTTTCATGATTAGAACTAACTAATCAAATCCGTTTTGTCGAGTTAGGTAACTGGTCAATTTTCTACGCAATAGAAATTTGAGAGAAAGTTTAATCTCTGTTTATACAACCCATGCGCATTCAATTGAATTAATTGATAATTATTTTGATCTAAATTTGTGTAAAAAGAAAAAAAAATGTTATCTAAATGATGATTAATTACATTTTAAATTCAATTCCAGCGCTCTTATTTGGGAATAAAAATGCCATTTTCATGATCACATCTAATTCCATCAACGAGACTATTATTGTCTTAACTTGCAACATCCTATACTTGTCTCTCATTGAACCGCATTACGAGACAACTCCATCATCCTCATATCTCACTAAAGCTTTCAAACTGATGTTCATTTCATGAACCTGTCTCCAACTTCCAACTTGCTCAAATGCCTCATAGTCATTCGTTCAAAACCAATTTATTACTCAACTACTTGCGAGGATTTGTTCTCTTTATTTCTTTTTTATTCCTTTCTTATTCACCATCAAAAACCATGTCTAGAAAATAAAAGAAATTAAACATTTAAAAAAAAATATTCTATTTTTCAAACCCATTTAATAAACCTGTCAAAAATATCATATTTATTAAAAAAAAAATATTTTTATATTTTTCTATATTACCTTTTTTGAAATTTCAGGCCCATTATCCATCGCATACATAATAGCGTCAGAAATTTTCGAATCCAAACTCGACGTCACTTCTTCGACATTATACGCACCCTTCATGCCACTCACGAGGGTCTCGAGTGAAGAAATGAAGTCGTTCCACGGTTGCTCCATTTCAGCCACACCTGACAGACAACCGTGCATTACATTGAGACAGTAACCGGTGCACGGTTTAGCGGAGACTAAACCCTGACAATGCGGACAGTGGGTGAGCCGCAAAAGTGCCCGCTGACACTCGGGTGTCACGAGCACATAGTCTGTCAAATTCATAGCTTTCATGCCCAATGTTAAGGCCTGCATAAAGACGTGTGCTGCTTGAAGCGACTTCGACACGTGTAACGCGAGTCGACGTGCGATGTCTCCGAAAGGCCGGATCTCGTCCTGAGTTTCCTGCATGCATTCCTTGTAATCGTCGCTCAATTCCTCTAATTTCGGGTTGATGTTGTGATGGTAGACGAGTGGGAAGAGTATATCGAACAAAGATCTCACGCTTTCTTGTAGGTCGATGTGTTCTTCTTCACCTTTCATGTAGGAAATCATGTGCGAAAAAAGTTTGTTCACTGAATCGTGTGCTTCGTTCCATATGCTCGGGTAAATATCGGCCAATAGAACCTTGGTATTATTTTCTGATAACCGGATCATATCCAAAATGTTTTCTGCAAAAACAAAACAAAAAAAGATTTAATAAAACGATTTTATCATAAAATTGAAAATTTTTATTCAAATTCAGTATCAACTTGTAATTTTCGAATTTCTACCAGATGTTGTTTTCGAAACATGAAAACAAGAAAAAAGTCATCAATGAAACAGGAAAAAAAGGCGCCCCAAGTGGGCAATTTATTTGTAGAAAAATCCATTAGGATAAAAAAATGAACCAATCAAGAGGACAACAGAATGATTCACACACTATAAAAATCTTAACCTATCCTTGCACTACGAATTTGTTGATTACTAATTTTCGTGCAAGCAGGTAACCAGCTCACGTGCGCCCATTAACTCGACACCCTTTAATGTAACACCCAAATCGATTTCATTAAAGTGTTTTTCAACACAACTAAAAATACAACCACAGATCAATAGAGGAAACATGGGAGGGACAACATCGTGTCAGTCTGACTCACGTCTTTCAAAAATAAACCCGATCGACTAATTCGATCAATCTCACAATCAATATTACGCATCTCATATTACAGTACAAAAATAAACCGTTTCTATTTTTCTGCGGTGTACACGGTAAAATATACAGGATTTAACTCCAATAGTAAATGTAAAATACAGCAACAAACCAGTTGATAAGCCGCCATTACTAATAACGATACAACTGTTGCTAAGTCGCCATTACTGACAAAAAGCTACGTGATTGGTTGAGATGATCACATGATCATTAGCTTTGTGTTATTTTACACGTTTTTAATAGTTTACACAAAGTTTGTGTGATCAGAGTATAATTTTCAGCCTGATTAATGACGTAACAGTGAATTAAGCATATAAAAACCCGATTTGCTGTTTCTAAAACCCGGTAACCCATTTTAAATCTTGGATCTGGATCTGGGTCTAATTCCAGTTAACAAACCGATTATTATTATTTGAAATAATAAAATCCGAATATAATCTAATTTGAAATTGATGTACTTGTATAAACAATAAACAAACCGATGCAAACACTCATTGAAATATTAAATTACAGGCCACACCTGAACAGGTCAATGTACGACCCTTACATTGATCTTGTTTACAAATGAAAGCTTACACCAATTCGATTTCAAGTCGACCTAAAAACCACAAAGTGAATCTTTCACCTCAAACTCATTGCTTCTAACTAACAACACACACCGACCTAAGACTTACACAAACAATAGGTCCAACATTGCAATTATTTGACGTCCTGCTGCGGACGTGTGTCTCGGGGGTAAAAGGCAGAGTTAATCGTCATTGACTTGGAGAAGCCAAGGTTCAAAGGAGAGGGCTTTCTTGTGGATATTTATTGATTTAGTCCTAGGCAACAAGAATCAATTTGTACTTGACTTTACCCGTATGTGAGGAATAAAGAAGGACTCTTCTGCGCTTCACTACTTTCGATTCCAATTAGTGGAACCAGAAGCACACAATTGACGAACAAATTTATTTTCTTTTTAAATCAAAATTTTTGAAAAAATATTTCAATTTTGTTTTTTTTTTTACTCGAAAATTCTCTCAAATATTGCAATTTAATATTAATTGAAGAATAATGAGGAAAATTGATTTTTTTCATGTGAATTTTACAATTGATAATACAAATCCATTTAATTTCTACTAATCCTATTATTAAATCCTTTAAATCTTTGATGCAAATACAGCTTAGATCTTATTAAATAAACAGGAAATATCGCTAAGTTGCAGCCCTCGCTATTCATTCGACCGAGGGTTGACGAGTTTATGTCTCCATGGCAACAAGCCAAGCCAGCATCTTCGTTCGTCCAACCCATTTTAGGCACGTTTAGTCGATACGAACAATTCTTTTCACAGACCAAATACTAAAGAAAATAAAATCATTTCTATCACTCACTTAACAATTTAAACAATTACACCTATCCCTCGATTTACACTGAAGACAGGTTCCGCACAAAACTGTGTAAATTGAAATCTTGGATTTTGCTATGTAAAACCGTGTAAAACGAAAAAAAACATTAAAATGTGCATAATTCAGTCATTTATT
>JAQFZN010000295.1:0-36008 GCA_034687075.1 Geophilus carpophagus
ATCATTTAATTACTCAGTTACCTCTTAAAATAATTAATATTAAATTAAAATAAACGTATTATGTTATTTTTTTTCTAATGAATTAAATGTGGTTGCGTTAAAAGTACATGAAAGGTTTAAGTGAGCATTTTATAAGAAAATAAAACAAGAAGCATGTCGTGTCAAATGTTATAAAAAAAATTATTTCATCTTTCTGAAACGACAATTTTGAAAGCGCTCAAGCAAATGGAGTGACACATTGAAATGGAACATTAAGGAGAGTAACAAAAGGTCAGATTTAAAAATTAATTTTTAGTAAGGTGAATAAAATATACACTAAAAGTTCTTCATTATAATTTAAAAGATAATTTCAGTTCATAAATATGAATGTTTTAAACATATCAAATATTTGCCACAATGGCACAATGAAATTGAAAAGAAAAATATGAATAAAACTCTCAGAATCGTGTAAAGTGATTTATACACTGATAAATTTAACATCTGATTAAATGTTAATTAATTTTTGAGTGAGAGAGATTAGATGGATAAAATCTGATTTTGTCACATCAGCATCAATTGTGCAACATGAACAGAATTATTGAAGTTCTAACAGGAAATGGCGTCCAGAATTGACATGGTATGAACTATTTGAAATATAAAGGTTCGTAAATAGCAAAGTTTCGTATGTGCACAATCTCTTGAAAATATTTTAACAATTTCCTCCATTTTTTATTCCGATATGTTTATTACATCGAGGCCATATGGCTAAAAGTAGCCATTTCCTGAGGAAATAAATTGAACTGAAGATTTAGGTCAAACAGAAAATTTTTATAAAAATAACATTCACTTGTGTAATTGCCGCTATAAAGGTTGTTGGATAAAAGGATAGGGGAGAAAACAAAAAAACAAAAAGCATTTCTATACTTTTTTTTCTGTATCGGATTTTGTTGACAACATGTGTTCGTCATGGAGGCATATGTTTTGAAAATGTTCAATTCATTTTTTGTTATCGTTCTTATTCCCAGGTCCTTGACGTGGATTGATAAATTTTAGTGGTTCTTTAATAACTACAATCGTGAAAAAGAAATGAGAAGAAAATGGAAAAATGGAAAGCAATTTCTCTGTGTTTGCTCGAAATGATGGTAAGGGTGGTTGAAAGAGAAAATGAAATGACACTTTCCCGCATTTGTGTGCGAGTTTGACAGGCTAAAATCCACCACTCCCTTCTCCTCCTCATTACCGAATGTCCGTCAAAACTGTTGGGAATAAAAGGGGAAATTTTTCCCTCCCTTTGTGCAATCTGACGTGGTAATCTATGGGTGTAATATTGTTTGTAAATGTCACAGGACGATGATGTGTGCATGTGGCAAGCAAAGGCAGTTGATTGAATCAGCGCCGCCGTCAGTTTAATTAACAAGGTAACGAGAGATGCTTTTGCAACTCTGACAAGCGTGTCATTGACGAGAAATTTTTGCTTAAAATATTTGCATGGCTTTTCATTAACGAAAGATAAAACTGATAAAATAGAACATTTTTTCCTCGTTAGGAATTTTACTGCTATTTCGATAAAAATATTTGAAACTCGAGTCTAGAAAAAAGAGTATAGAGTGGAGAAAAGAAAAAGCAATAATATTATGCTAATGCATGCTCTGACCAGCATACTAACGTACAATGTATTTAGTGTTTAAAATAGCAAGGAAATTACCATTATGGACAATGACGAAGCATAAACGCAACGATGTGTTATGCATAAGTAGGAACACGCATTGAAAACAGATCAAAAGTGACCGATCGTGCTTGAAAATAGAACATATTTCATGCATCGTTGAACAAGGGTTAAAGAGTATATGTGATGTTGAGTAATACAAGTTTTAATCCATCAACTCTAGCTTTGTAAATTATGTAACTATGGCAGCCTTTTGTCGTTATTTGCAATGTGTATCTTCAGTATCAATTACTAATTATCTCGTTTTAATCGTCTCATGTTTTAATCCAACTCATGTTTCTCGCTATTATCTGTCTTCATATTATCATCATTTATTAGAATTTTTTTAATTTCGAATTTTTATCTGTAATTTGGGGATAATATTTATTATTTATTATCTTTTAAATGAATTTTAGATTAAATATTTTAAAATTTATCCAGTACTTAAAACCCAATTTAAAATAACGTTAGACTAAATCACAACATTTTTTCTGCCTAATTAAGTTTCCCCGAAGATATATGGCTTGTTCAGTGACGAGAAAATTTTTTTTATATAAGATCGCGTTGTAACGTGTGAAAACCGCACGACTCTTTATAAATGTCAGAAACAATCCGCCCACCATTTTCTTTTTCCTTTCATGGTTTCCTTTGATTTTTTTTTCTTATTAAATAAAGAAAAATAGACTGCATTTTTGTTGGAGACATTTTTAGTTGGTTTATAATTAAATTTATTTTTCTGACACGTAAAAGAAGTACTTCCTGGCATGCAGAATTAATAATTAATTAATTGTAGTTTTTTCTTAAGTGAAAAAATTACTCTAAAAAACTTAGTGCAATTTTTAATTATTATTTAGGTAGCAATTAATTATTACTACTTAAGAAATTTATTTGAAAGATTACTTCTGGTTTGAAGTAATGAATCAAAAAATGATGACATTATCGAAAGAACAGTGGAATTGATATTTTCTTCTTCTCTCAACACAAGATTAACTTGAATTATTTCAATTTACTGTTTACTGACCTGAAGCAAAGATTTTTTAATCATACAATTCATATTTGAATATAATGAAAATTGATCTGTGAAGCCAGTTTAATATTCTTCCTCTGCTTTGAGTGTCAAACTTTTTATCTAAATATTGAAAATATTGAGAGAGAAAAAAGTTGACATGATGTTGATAATAGATTAAGAAAAGAGGAAGCGAAAGAAAAGTTTGAACCATTGGAGTGATTTTAACGGAAATATGTCAGCACAAGGCCGTTGCAATTTTCCACTAGCAATTGCACAAGTTGTTTGCACCGAGTTGCGTTGAATTGCTCTGGTGAAATGGTTTTGGAGACGTGTGAAGGAAGCAAAGGCAATAGTGACTGGCGAGTCAATAAATTCCAACGACATGCAATGTGATTTTGATGTTTGGATACAAGTTGTTTGTGATCAAGTTTGGAATTTTGATTCGTTTTTGTTTAGTAAACTTTTCTCTCGAGGAATTATTTGCTCAGGTTTTATTTGATGGATTGCTTCATTGGACGCAATTTGTAGTTTGGGTCAACACTGAGTAACCTCACCGTGAAAAAGGGGGATGAAGAAAAAAAAATGTTCCAAAGCCAATAACGTGGGTACATATGCTTTAAAGTTGTTTTGTTTACTACCGTTTCTCACTTGCTTTTTTTCTGGTTTGCACCATGTAACATGTGATGAAAGGGGTTTTCACTTAAAATTTAAAATGGAAATTGAAAAAAAAATGCTTTAAATTTGCATGCATTTAGATTATAAGTGATGTAAAAGTGAAGAAAATTTTCGTTTTATTAAAAAAAAATCAATTGTCTATACATAATAATCTGAATAACATTAAAATGCAAAATAGACATGAATATAATTATCTTTTCAATCTACAACGTATTTAAAAATAACATCTTTATTTAAAATGATGCCCTTTTAAAGGCCTGCATTCACGAGTTTATTTGAAACAAGATTTTTATCATGAATAAAATTAGAAAGTTTCAAATTCCTCCACAACTTGTAATAGGAAGATGTTGCCATATTGACTGGTGACGAAATTGCGTGTCTTTAAGGGCCCCCGCTTGACTCAGCAAGAGCAGATGGCAGTCATAGGAACAGACATTGGCAAGCTAATGGTAGGGGACGGTCCTGTCTGATAGCAGGCAACGATCGGTTGGGTGCAGAAGAGGGAGGCGTCTACTGGAAGAACTAGCAGAGCAGAAAGTGTTGCTGCCGTGCAAAAGAGAGTGCGAATGGCAGCTATCTGATAAAATAAAAAAATGGAAAAAAATGAAGGGACCTTAAGAGTAGATGATAAGCGAATCAATTGCTCGTACACTTCTTGACCTTTATTTTTTTATCGTTGGTTGGAAATTAAGAAGAAATATTACATGATAGAGAAACTGGTTCAAATATTGACGAAGGGATGGGGCCATGGAATGGGGTTTACGAGAGGGGAAAGGGATTAGATTAGGGTGAGTTTGTGGAATGGCATAAAAAACAAATGACGTGATAGATTTATTCGCGTTCTGAAGAATGTTTGAACGAACTTTGTCATCACTTGTCAATTTTTGTTTCAGCTCGTTAATCTTTAGAGTACATTTTTCGACTTTTTTTAAATAATAAAAAAAGCTGAAATGATGATGGATTGAGAAGGGTTTTTGAGATTTGTGTTTATTTTGACTTATGTTTTTTATGAAATTACCCTTTCCTTTTTTTTTCTACGTTGGGGGGGGGGGGGGGAGTTAACACTATTTTCATTTTGAATTTGTTTCAATTTTTTCTTCATTTCTTTTTCAACCAATCATTTCGATTCTACATTTCTTTTGGTATGAATTTTAATCCCATTTATTCTCACATGGGAAGCGTCAGTTGCTTCAAGTTTCTCTATTTTAGCTAGAAAAAAATATTGTAATTGGAATTTTCCCAAGAGTAGCTTCAGTTTCGATTATAAACTGTCTGTCGACACTGACGTTAGTTCATTTGCAGTACTTAGACTGTAAAATAAAGTTTGAAACACGTACGTATGAGGATAGTTTTAACTTTGGTCTCCTGTTTGTGTATCCAAATGCACTCTTGTGTCTCCCATGTGGTTTCCAAGTGCCACTCATTCTATTTAAGTTGGAAAAGCAGATTCATGTTTTGCTCTAATGAGTCATCTACTTATTTTCCACAGGCATTTCCTTACGTCTAAAAATTGTATTTTCCACGCTGTTTATATTCTTTTCTCACTTAGCTACTTATTATGAAGAATGTTAAGAATTTTTCATAGCGCATTGGAATAATATAAAAAATTGGCTAAAGGGGAATGAATAAAATGAATATACATGTTTTCGTTTAAAGACAACTTCTTTTTAATTAACTTTACTCAGACTGATGTGTTGGGGAAGGGGTTCGTTTTGTGATATTAAATTACATCAGTAACAATGTTTGCCGCGAGCTTTATCGTAATAATATTAAAATTGCAAGAATAGTTTGAATTGTTTAGTTAAGTTTATATGAAATTGATTTTAATTTTCTTGTGCAATCTATTTCAACGGATGGGTTGAAATTTTAATTAACTATTACGTATAAGAAGATAGCGTACTTTAATCTGATCGATATAAAAAGGATTTGCGATTTAAATTTGTATATAAGAAGGGACACGGATGTTCTCACGAAGGTGAATAATAAATTTTCACTTTACTAATTCTATACAGCTGATTGATGGTGGGTTTTAACTAAGAATACGTAAGGACGTATTTTGTTGAAGAGAAAGTGTTGCAATTTGCACTCTAAGTCGAGTCTCTTCAGGTAGTCATTATTTTGGTGGTGTAGCGAGAGGGAATTTTGAGCAAAGCAATCGGATGTTGCAACTGAATAAAACATGGCTTACTTATTCTCTAACTTTTAATTAGAAGGTAAAAGTTTAACAATTTTACTATTAATAGCGTTGCATTAATTTCAATGTGCTAATTACCTTATTATGCTAATTTTGTTAATTTTATATTACATATTTAAAAATGCTATTTGCTTTGAATACAATTGTTTATAATGTTATATTTAATTTTATTATTGAATAATTTTTATAAATTAATTTAAACCTTAATTTTAATATTTTTGGGGGGCGGGTGCTATTACTTGCAGTTTTATGCTGGTCTAGTATCTCATCTTTCAGAAAGATAAAGTTGATACTCTTGAAAAAGTGCTGAGTTGTAAGAATTAGGTGATGGTCCATTATTTACGTGGATTCAGAAACATTAATATTCTCTTTAATAAGACAATAAAGACTTGCTACGTCAGTTGTGGTTAGCTTTTCGCACACCTGATTAGGTCAGAATTTGATACTTTTGGCCAGTTTGGATTAAATTTTTTATTTATTTTTTATTATAGTGTTTTTTGTATGTTTTTTTTGCGCGTAAATCTTAAAACTTTAAAAGACTTTAAGATCAATAATAAATAATTCAAGCTGTTGTACCAGTAATGGGTAGTGACATTTCCCATGTTAATTGCTTTTAACCACTAAATTTATATTTAAAAAATTTGCTTTTACTTTTTTCTGAGTGCATTATAAATGATTTAAACAAATTTGTTGTACTGGAAAAAAATCGTTACAAAATTTAGCATAATTTAATGACTTTGTGCAGCCTCTGGGCACTTATGAATGGTTTATGGGAAATGTCTATATGATACTGGACACTAGATGATTCAATTTAAAGCTTGATGTATTTGTATGATGTAACATTTGCTTGTAATTACAATCTATAATGGTCCAATTTGAAATCTGATGATTAAAGCTTTTACTTTTACAGCTTTTATAGCTTAACAATTTGCATTGGCTGTTACGAATAGAGTGAATAATTTATTAAAGCCATTCGCAACCTGTTAAAAGTCGACTTTTACAACCGATTTTTCTTCATAAACACTACAAGTAGCTTATGATACTCTAAACCAATCTGATGCGACAGCCAATCGCAGACTTTTTTCAATTTAACACTTTTTTTTATATTTTTTATTAGGGTCTATTAGAGTTTATGACTTTACAACTTTATAGCTCCTTACGGAATTGGTTTCTTTGTCAATACTTCTTACTAAACTACCAAAGTTTACGTAACTAGTTAACTACCGTACGTACAACTTTGATGAAATTTCCAAATAAAAGTTGCGAAATTTAACATGACATTAAAATTTTGAGCTTATAATTTAACTTTTTAACAGTAGGTGGCAGCCGTTACATTATACATGTAAGAAATGGCCGCCATTAAACCTGAGGATACTCATGAAGACAATAAAATAGGCCACATGGGTTTATTGTGATGAGTAACTCAAGTTGTTGGAATGGAACATCTCTTTATGTACTAAGAACAAGTGATAGACGGGTTTTCATTTTATACATGCCGTTTTCTCAACTCGAGTTTTATGTCAAAGATCATAAAGCATTCAGACCATTTCCTCTTCGTATGAAATGTTTTTTTTTTCTTTCTTGTTTTATCTTATGTCTACGTATGCCTTTATGGTGACCTCTCGTACGGAAGGAAAAAGCAATTTTCTTTAGTGACATTGCTCACGAGAGCAGTTATGAAGCACTTGTGCTATGGGGACATGTGTTTTGAAATTTTCGTGTTATTATGCAAGTTTGTAATTCGATATTGGATTAAAGCAGGGATTAAGTTTGTATATTGCTTTGTTTGATAGAAGTGATTTTCTTTTTGAATCCAAAATTAATTCTCAGTAATTTGAGTTCTAATCTGCTTATGTGCTTCCTTTTCTACATTGATTTAAAATCCGCAAAGTTTTAATGAGAATGTCAACTTCTTTTTTATTATTATTTTTCATTGAAATCCAATTTCGTTTAGATGGCAAAACTAAAGACTCGGTGTGTATTTTTTTTCCTCTTAAATTACTTTTCTTTTAAATCGACTTTTATTATTTTTTTTTTTACGATAATTTGCATCTTTTTAAGTTGATATATTTGAGACAGTTCGTCGATGAGAAATTGATTTAAAAATAGCAAAAAGAGAATTTTTGAAACACTTATTTTGTAGAATAATAGCCAAAAGGGTTTCTTTTTTCTGATGAGAACTTCAAAATTTTGCTTTGTAATTTTTTTTTCACTCAGTTCTAGTTGAATGCTCCAGAGATTTTTAGACGTCAGGTAATAAATTTTCATTGTGTTGTAGAAAAGTCTCTAAACGGAGGAAAATGAATTAAAATTGTTGTATGAATTGACTAAATTTTTTAAAATGTTTTTCATGGTGGTGGCAATGAAATAGAATGAAAAAATAATTTAAATAGAGATTTATTCAGTTGTGAATGCTTCGAATCAAATTTGGCAAGTTGATTTATAGTGTTTGTGTTTTTTGATGTAAGAAATGACGAGTTGTAAGTGGGTATAAATCATGAATTAGGTTAATAGATGAGAAAGGGAGAAAAATAATTGTAATTATCTTTAAGGTTGCAAAGTAAAATTGTAATTTGCCGTTTGTGTAGATTAATCAACGCGCAATTTCATTACTGTCTTGTCAGAGCAAAATGTGGACATCAATTTAAAAGGAAATTTACTGTTGAAATTTTTTTTTTTTGACAATTTTTCTAGAACAGGAAATTAATGTTTTAACTAGTTTTAATTAATCACTACTATTTTATGTTTTATTTTTACAGTTACACTATGGGGCCACAACGGATGACCCCTCCAATGAAGCGAGCGAGAATAGGTGGAATGGGTGGTCAACAAAGACCTAAAGGAAAGACAGGGAAACCAAATAGCAACAACAAACAGCTTACTCCTGTTCCTTGTGCTCAGATTACAGCAAACAGTAAGTTTTGGGAAGAGAATAATATTATATTTCAAAAAAAGAAAAAAAATACCGTATTTTAGTGAATATAGGGCACACCCAAAGGTTACAGCCCGTTTTGCCTAATTCTGTTTCGCCTAAAAAAAATTTAAATTTATGGATTAACTGAAATGGGATTGACTTTTTCACTGGATCAAAATTGAAATTGCCAAGTTATATGAATAAATGTTTGGTGTAAGCCACACCCGAGTGTAGGCTGTAACAGGAGTGCTGTGTATGTAAAATCTTATATAGGTTATGGCCTGTAAGTGCTAAAATACGGTATACAATTTTTTTTAAACATGGAAAACCACAAATCAAATTCATTTGTAAACATCATTTGATCCACTACCGCCATCTGTTGCCTGTCTTAAGAATTTCTTGGAATTACATTCCCAATTGTCTTGTTTACTTTTATGTAAATAAAACAAATGAAAATGGAATTAAGATATTTAAGGACTGCAACCACTGTTATGGAATAATATTCAAACAAGTGAAGGAAGTGTTAATTGATTTACATTTACGATCGACGACTGTCTGTGCTCATTAGCTTAAGTGCTTTTCCAAGCGAACTCACTTTGACGAACTAACTCATTAAATTTCAAACCTTAGAGAGAGAGAAAGAAAAAAAATTTAAATAAATGGCCTTAGCTACCATAGCGCTGTCAAATTTACCTTACCTGTCACAAGTAATTTTTTCTTTTTCATTCACGAAGAATTTTAAATGTACCTGTGTGAATTATTTGACTTAAAGCCGAACTGATAGTGTTGTGGTATCGAAACATTAACCTTTCGTTTTTTTTAATTTCTTTCTTTCTAACGTTTGCAGGTGGGGCAGATTCCAGCGACATTCTAATCTGTGGTAGTTGCAAAGAAAGTTTCAACTCCCTTAATAAGTTGGTGGAACACAAGAAAACCAAGTGCAAGCTGCGCTTTG
Organism: Geophilus carpophagus; assembly: GCA_034687075.1. Classification (NCBI taxonomy): domain Eukaryota; kingdom Metazoa; phylum Arthropoda; class Chilopoda; order Geophilomorpha; family Geophilidae; genus Geophilus; species Geophilus carpophagus. The sequence continues at coordinate 9,432 of JAQFZN010000295.1, forward strand.
CGTGTAAGTGCCAAAAACAGAACAACAGCATTCAAAAGTCAGGTAGGTAGGATAGAGAAACTGTCCAATACTCTTTGAACATGTTAATTAGCATTATGCGCATTGACATGACAGAAGAGTGTGTACAGTGAAGGTTGTAGTCTATATTTACACAGGCAGTCTTTGTAGTAAACAAAGAATAAATCTTGTTGTATATAGTAACTTGGAACTGCTAGTTTAGGAGAGACTAAGACACTAATTTTTTTTGCTGTTGTTAATTTAGTTTGATTTACCATTTTGTTTATTATTTTGATGGTATTTAATTTATTTATTTTTCTCTTTTTGTGAATTTCAGCTGGAGAGCCTGCTTCGTTTTTGTGTGCAGTGTGTAAAGAAAAATTTGTTCACTGTTGGGATTTGGTGTCTCATGTTCAAGGAGTACATCATGTGGCTATTTTTGAAGTACCGGCAGATGTGAGCTTTTTTTTAATTTATTATTTATTTTGTTGTTATTTGTACGTGATTGCTTATTTATTTGTTTTTAGGAGCTGAAAAATTACAATGAAAAGAAAGATAATGAAGAAATGATGAGTGAGTCGAATAATTTAGAGGGCCATTTAGATGGCAATGGCGATGAGAATGACCAGGATGTGGTAAAATAGAAAATATTAAAAATTAATTTATAATGTACAAGTTGTAACAATTAATAAATATTTTAGGATAATATTGATGAAGAGGCACTCTTACAAGATGATGAAGTTGTAGGAGAAAACTCTCAAGATAGTTAAAGAAGCGTTATACAAAACTCCAATAAGATGAAGAAACGTGAGAAGAAAATCTGCGGCTTTTGCACTCACGGCATACACGAGCAGCAGCAGCAGATGGGAAAAAATTATGCAAAATTTCCTTCTTGCACAAGTTGTTTGAGCCATCGTGAGACATTAGAGATGGATAATAATTATCAATTAATTTTTTTGGGAGCCAACATAAACATTCTTATTATTAATGTTATTAATATTTTTCCTTCTTTTTTGCTTTTTTTTAGTCATAATTTCAAAGTACTAAAATAATTAATATAAATTAAATTATCTATTGCAATTTTTTTTTTATTTTTTAAATCTAAAATTTTAATTTGAAAATTTTTAGATCTTTTAATTTTCTGACATACAGTATTAATCTTTAAACTGTTTACATCTGTGATCTAAAAAAAAGCAAAAAAAAAAAATTAAAAAAGTTTAAAGCTAGAAGATTATAAGTTTTTTTTTTTAAAAAAGTCTGCACCTGATCTCCATTTAATCATTTTTTATTAGTATGTAACTAACATTTCACTTCACTTTCCGCGAAAGTTGGAAGTAAATTAATTACTTAATATCTTTGAGAAGTGAATGCAATTTATTAATGGTTTCGTGTCCATTGTGGTCACAGTGGAAGTGTGAAGTTAATAGATTAGAATAAATTAGAAATCTATTAGTAAAAATTTTCGCTCTCTTTGTTCATTGTCGCCATTTAAATTGATAAAATTTCTTATTTGAAGAAACAAAAATACTTATAACAGTAAATATTTGTTAATAGATCATACTAAATAAACACTTATGGAAGACTATAGTTTTAGTTGCTTCTGCTCATTCCTTGTATAAATTCCATGCCTGTATTCCATTATTATTTCATATTAGAAATGAATTTTAGGTCACTCCACATTTTAGCAATGAAACGGACCGTAAATTATATTTTTTGTTTTGTTTGTGGAGTAACAAATTTGCATTGTGCCATTTATCTCTTCATGACCATTTGTGCCACAAATGTTCACAGTTCAATAAACACTGTAAATTTGGATTCAAAGCTGACGATAGCGATAAGTGATAGCGTTTAGTGAAAATAATTATCGCTACCGCTAGTAATGTGAATCTGATATAAATTAACTGTTGCCTTTTACAAGTTATAGTTACGTTTTTAAAGTCATCTTCATTTTTCGGATGACATTATATCCTGATATCTATGTATGTACACATAGCCTACTACACACATTTTAGATACGTGCAAATTTTTTAAATTTTATTTTAGTAGGTTAGAATTTGGATAAAAAAAAAAAGATAACGAACTTTGTCTTTTGTTTCTTTGAATCAATTTTAATTATCAAAGCATATCAAATTGTACAGCTGTGGAAACAGTTGCAACTGTTTTTAAAACTTCTTTTTGTTTTATTTCCTTCTTTCTGTTTTCCATCATAATGATTGTCACTAATAGTTGTGTCTATTTTTACATATGAAATATTGATAGTGATGTTTCACGAAATTCATCGTCGACAAAAAACAATTCAGGAAAATGAAATGTGCATTGTGTAAATACTTCCCTCTCAAAATTTACGCATGAATTTGATTTCTTTTCTCGATCACTTCCTCTATTAAAATCTATATCTATTTTGTGATCATATATACAGAAAGGTAAAATTGGGAAAAACTGCTATTCTATGCAAGGTTTGAAAAGCAGAAAGATTATTCTAATAATCTACCTGATACTTATTATTATTATTATTATTACTATAATTATAATATTGAAACTTGGTAGAAAAGTTTGAAGTTGAGGTATTTTAGAATTGTGTTTGTTAAGTGGACCAGTTTACAATGAGACTAACTTATTCTGAAACTTTCATTATTTGTGAATATACTTGTAGTATGTTGTTGTAATGCTAGTTAGTGGTTTTCCCTTCGATTAAAGAAGGTATTGTTTGAACGATTGTTTGCAGAAGTTATGTAAGAGCAATCTTCAAATTCAAGCATTCCCATGACGGTAGTTTTATCATGTGTGGATTTTTTGTTCGGAAGGGAATTTTACAAAGGTACATTGTACCAATGGCATCATAGAAAAAAATTAGTTGTAGTAAGACATCACAAATGTATATAATTGTACACATGTCTCTTGTACATCAGTAGTCATTTAAAAATCTGTTGTAGATATATATTTGGTACCGGGTTTTGTTTTTCTCTTCTAAGTGATTGATGTATAAACTTATATTGAGTCACACTTTTTCTTTTTATTTGCGTAGATTTTGTTTTGCTTTTATTGTACTTTACAATTTGAAGCTGCTTAATAGGAATTGTTTATTAGTTAAACAACCCGACACAAGTATACAATAAAAATATTTAAAAAGAAATACAGCATCGTTTTTGTACTAGTTTTATTTATTTCATATCTTTACAAGACGAAAAATAATTATTGATAATGTTTATGCAACTGGATTTATCAAAAACAAATTTAATGACTACTTAAAAGCGAGTAAAAACAAGGACTCAAATGCAAATTGCTTATTCAAAAAAAATATTAGCGCCATCTATTGCTACACAAGCTAATCGCAACTCAAAAATTACTTTGAACCACTAAAAGGTGATTACATTTACATGTTTAAACTTAAACTGGATTTGTGGATTCCTCGATAAGATGTGAACTTTTGACCTGGTCATGATTCAGCACGAATAATACGTCACAATACAGTTTTTGCTTAATTACATAATTTTCAAATTTTCAAAATTATTAACAATTGTGCAGCTTCAAAATAAAATTTTTAACAGCACTAGAATTTCAATTGGAAAATTTAATTATTTATAATCTATTTGAATTTTACTACGTCCTATCAAATATCTAACGATAGTATTGGCCTATTTACACTGAAAACGTATCCGAACGCATCACAATGGAAGTATAAGAAGCTACGTCATCTACCCATCATCCCTAGCGAGTATATATGCAACCATATTCGACTGCGCAAGCGTTAACCGCTTTGGCACGAGGCGCCATTATGGCTTGTGACAATAACAACGCCCTCAAGTGTTGAAAATTGTTATATTCTGGTAAGTAAATTTCTCTTATTTCTTCCTTAACATTTACATTAAGCTCCTAAATTTCGTTTTTAACGTAATCTCGATGCGAAACTAGATGAAAAATAGACTTAAAACCTTTCGAGAACTGCCTCCGTCTTGTTCAAAACTCCCCGTCGACTGACCGTTAATACTGCAGCACTACTTCATTCCAAAATGTCCTTCCTAGCGAATGCAGTAGCGCCGCCGTGCCGGTCAGTTGAAATTGTCTGAACTAAAAGGTAAAGCCCAACCGTGGTCGAGTTTACCACGATTAAACTTTAGCTACACGAAAATGATTTAAACAGCAAGACTTAAAGGTAGTTAGACGTGTGATTTGGCCTTGGGTCGCATTGCGTAGTATGGTTTCCGCCATCATGTCTTTGTTTTTGAGCCAAACTACCTTCCCCGTCTTTCGGTCCTGCCTGATGGCAGTCACCGTCATGGCGTGGCTGTCGCCTTCTCTCGTCTTTTCCAAGCCAGATGGCGCTAATTATTGCTTGCAGGTGGCGCCTAGTCTTTTCATGCCCGTGGCCCCAAGATTTGGGCGACGGAGAGTTCGGGATGGGTATGAAAACTTTGGTGAAAATCATCAAGATCGTGTCAAACATGGCGTCGTCGTGTTCACTAACTGATTTCAACAATGGCAGCCATTTTGGCCATTTTTATCCGCCCTAATGCTTTGCTGGCATAGGAAGAGGGCAAGTCTTACTTAAGCCTAGATTTTTGCAACCGGGGGGTAGCTTAGCTCTATTTTGTCTATTTTCATGCTTTGTACTGAATGGCTGGGACATAAAATAATTATAAATAGCCCCATCGAAACTATTATCTTTGTTAATTCAATTTCTTGCTTTATCAATTTCCCGCCCTAGCCTTGACCCCGTGTTCGAAATTGAAATTAAAAATCTATTTCTTGTCGATTTATATTTTCCTTTTTACTTCTCTCTTTATCTTGATTGTATTTATATTTTTAAACTTAAAATATTAAATTTTATTTTAATTAAGCCTGTTTGTTAATTCCAGGTGTCCTTTTTCATGCTGTAAACTTTAACGGAATTATTAGTTTCATCTTCGATCTGAAATGGAATCTGAAATGGAATCGCAAACCGTTACTACACCTGTTAACCAAGGTGGGGAAACGATCACCGATATACAGAACTATTTGGCTTCATTCAATAAAGAGATACAAGGAAATGGAGCCCAAGATACAAGTAGTGCTAGTGCTGCAAGTCCTACTACAACGCAAACAAATTCAAGGACAGGTGGAGACACTACAACTCCAACGACGTTTTACGTTACTACAGAAGGCAGCCAAATTCAAACTTTTCAATCATTCGATCAAACACAAGCTCAATTTGATGGTAGTACTACTACTTATTTTCCACAATACTACTCAAGTCAAAATCAAGAAGAATTCGCTTCGGTATCGGCATATTCTGGAGATGGTCAGCAAACCGCTGAAACGCAGCTTCAAACTGGAGTCACAATTGTTACTGGTAGCGTAACTCATAAAACTATTTGTTATTAATAATTATTTATGTTAACTTATATGTTAAATTATATTTTATTTTTTTTTTAGCTGAAGAAGGTCAGGAAATAGAGACTTCAGATGCGAATGGAAATGTTCAACAAGTTGCGGTATCCATTGCTTCGGGTAAATCTCAAGATGGACTTCAACAAATTGTATTGGCCGCTGCATCAGAGGGTCAAGAAGTTACAGAAGGGGAAGAAGCTACCGAAATATCAGTCACCATTCCGGCTTCGTTAGCTAGTCAGGCAGCCACGGAAGAGTTACTTCAAGCAGTTGAAGCGCACCCCTCTGAGTCTGATCAACCAACCTTTGTGGCGATGCAACCGGTAATTTACTAATTTAAAAAAAAGTAAATAATATATATAAATAATAAATTGTGTTTTGAATATTTAGGATGGTCAGCAAGTAGTTGCTGTGTCAAGTCAATCTCAACCACAATTGGTTGCTGTGGAGGATGGAACTCAACAAATCACCACTTATATTAGTCAGGCTGAGACAGTTCAAGGAGATTCTGAGGTATAATACAGAGATTTTATCATTATTATTTTATTTTTATATTCTTTATGCTTTTTATTTTAGAATGGTGAACAACAAATTAGAATGGTAGTCACTGAAGGTCAAGAAGAAGTTACAGCAGGTACGCTCGTTACTTCAGATGGACATGAAATTCAAGTTGGTGATGACAATACTTTGCATATGGTTGCGAGTCTCGCTGAACAATCAAGCCAAAATGCCTCTGGTGAAGAGAATCAAATGATTTTAAATGCAGGCAATGCTTATCAAACTGTTACCATCGTTCCTTCCGACACTAATCCGGGAGAAGTGAGCTACGTTTTGATTGTATCACAACCTGAAGACGGCAAAGATAATGGACAGAAAGCTGGGGTCAGTTTAGATATGTCTGTATACGACTTTAATGAAGGCGAGCAACACGTAGCCACTGTAGAAGGAGAAGAAACAACCCCTCAAACAAAACCTCGAATTATGAAATTAAGTCCGAAGAAATCACAAGCGGTATCTCAAGCACACATGTGTAACTATTGTAATTATACAAGTCCGAAGAGGTATTTATTGTCTCGACATATGAAATCGCATTCTGAAGAAAGACCGCATAAATGCAGTGTCTGTGAACGAGGTTTTAAGACACTCGCGTCACTCCAAAATCACGTAAACACACATACTGGCACTCGACCTCATCAATGTAAAGAATGTGATAGCGCTTTCACTACTTCTGGTATGAAACAAATTAATGATTTTTGTAAAATATGATTAAATTCTAATTTTTTTTTATTTTTGTAGGTGAATTAGTGCGTCATGTTCGTTATAAACATACACACGAGAAGCCACACAAATGTACAGAATGCGATTATGCTAGTGTAGAATTAAGTAAATTGAAGAGGCATATGCGATGCCATACAGGAGAAAGGCCATATCAGTGTCCTCATTGCACTTACGCAAGTCCAGATACGTACAAACTAAAACGTCATTTGCGTATTCATACTGGTGAAAAACCTTATGAATGCGATGTATGCCACGCTAGATTCACACAAAGCAATAGTTTGAAAGCCCATAAATTGATTCATTCAGGTAAAAAAAAACTGTTTTGTTGATTGATAAGAAATGTGATAACACTTTGTTTTTTTAAAATAATACAGGCAACAAACCAATATTCCAGTGTGAACTCTGCCCCACAACATGTGGTCGTAAAACCGATTTGAGAATTCATGTGCAAAAATTGCATACGAGTGATAAGCCCTTGAAATGCAAGAGATGTGGAAAGTCTTTTCCGGACCGATACACATACAAAGTGCACGTAAAAACTCACGAAGGTGAAAAATGCTTCAAATGCGATTTATGTCCGTATGCGAGCATATCGCAACGCCATTTAGAATCGCACATGCTCATACATACGGATCAGAAACCGTATCAGTGCGAGCAGTGCGATCAGGCATTCCGCCAGAAACAACTGCTCAAAAGACATAAGAACCTTTATCATGATCCGGATTACGTTCCTCCCGTGCCCAAGGAGAAGACGCATGAATGTCCAGAATGCGGTCGTGCTTTCCGTCATAAAGGAAATCTAATAAGGCATATGGCTATTCACGATCCTGATGCTTCTGCTCAGGAGAAGGCTGCTGCTTTGAGACTTGGGAGAAGACGTAAGATTGCTAACGGAGAAGAAGTTACTGATGAAGAAACAGACGAAGAAGATTACGATGAAGAATCATTGGATGGACAAGAAGGAATTACACTTCAGGCTAATCAGATGACAACAGCTGAAGGACAACAGGTTTGATGAAATGTTTGATTTAATTATTTAAAATGTGTGTTTGAATATTTTATTTTTTTAGGTGGTTGTATTGGAGGTCATTCAGCTTCAAGGTCCTGAAGGTGAACAGCAAACTGTAGCTGTGGTTGCTGGTGATGGAATGGATGCAACAGCCAACTTACAGGCTGCAATTGCTGCTGAAGAGTCATCTGCTCGTAAAGTTATTCGAAAGAGTGCACGTACTCGTACCATTGACCAACAGAATGACTTAAATTCTGGTATTCATGAAATTTTAATTGTCTTTTTTTATTGTTATTAATATTTTTTTAAATTATATTTTAGTGATCAGTGAAGTCATAGGTGATGATGGGAAATCTACTCAAACACCTGTGCTAGTAAAACGAGGTCGTGGAAGACCTCGACGCAATCCTTTGCCCGAACACATGGAAATTGCTGCTGCTACTGATAAAAGTAAGACAGTTTATTGAATATATAGTTTAAATTTAGGAAATTAATTTTTTACAGTTATTTTTACAGTTGAGTTGGGTGCGGATGCACAAGAAAATATCGATGATTCTCTTGCTGAAGACGGAAGGAAAATTCGTAAGCGTCGATATGATGACGACAGTGATAGTCCATCGTCACCAAGCAAACGACCTGCACGTGGCCGGCCACCAATGCGAGGTCGCCGAAAAGGTACACACGATGAAATATCATATTTCTCGAATTATTGACGTTCTCAAATCTATCTTAAATAAACTTTGATACGAAATTAAACTTAAAAAATTCAGTTTCAAGCTCTTTAAGCTTTTTAGAATAGAAAAGGCTTTGATTCGAAATATTAATATATTTCTTTTTTTTTCTGAAAGAAGAAGATAACATACCTGACGAAGAAGAAATTGCAAGGCGAGAAGCAGAGGCAGCAAAGAGGCGTTTAGAACAAAAACAGAAGGACATGGAAGAGTGTTTTGGATTTAAGGTTGGTTTTGATTAAAGTTAATTAATTTTCATTTAAGTTAACATTGCTCCAATTTGTTTTAAAGGATGATGATGATGACGATGATGATGAAGAATCTACTGCCGTTCCATCTCAAAATGATACAGAGACAGAAACAGCGATGCAACTTCTGGCTGCTATGCAGCAAGTCGAAAGTTCGTTACCACAATAGCAGTCTCTTTCACGTTGAGTTTGACTTGTGCACTATCGAAGTTACTTTTCACCATAAACACCACAGCCACTTCATCATCAGACTATTAAAAGTGTCTTAGAAAAAAAAAGAAAACCTTTTGATTTTTTTAACATTAATTTACTAATTTCTTTTTAAAAATGTTAAATATTAAATTAGAATGTAGATTGCTTTGTTAAAATCAACCAGTTTTTGTTTTTTATTTTCATCTTCTCACGAGTTGCATTTCTTTCTTCTGTTTTTTTCTTTAAATGTCCACATAAATAGAGAATGGTTTTCTTAATTTTATTGATTACTTTATTCACTGTATCGAACTGTAAATTATGCACCTGTTTAAAAAAAAATCAATTTAGTCTTTGTATAGCTTTTTATTTTAAGACAATTTTTCTTCTATTAAGTAACCAAAAAGAAAAAAAAAGAAAAACATTATTTACTTTTACGCAATTATTTCAAGTCGTTGTAGCACATGGTTTAAATTTCCTCATCAAACACTAGTCACATCATGTACAAATTTTTAAAATTTGGTTTAAAGTTTGCTTTAATTGATATGTGGCAAAATTTTCGTAGTATTCTACTGCAAAAGAACAATTTGGACAGTTCTAATGTAAAAACGTTAAGTGGCTTGGACGATGTTAATGAACACCAGATTGTTACAAGAAAACATTTGGTCATTCCTGCTGTAAAGTCTCTATAAGACGGAAGATGAACATGTTAGATTTAAATATTTGTGTATACTTCCTTTTTGTGTAGTTTTTGCACTTGAAAATTTTTTAACTTGATTATAGCTGTTGATTCAAGTTTTATTTTAAAGTATCTCACTTTTCTCTTTAATTAAATTTATTTTAACGAATAAGTTAACTTTTATTTGTAATGCAACTCGAGGTTTCTGTTCAGACTGTAAATCAGTTTGCAAATAAATGCTTATAAAACTCATTTCAGAGGTTAATACTGCTGATATTTATTTCATTTAATGACATGCTTACATAACTTTCATATAAAATTTTATTTATAGATTAAGTTCTTTATCAGGTGGTAAAGGAGCAAAAAAAGAATTGACATTTTCTTTACTAACTGCTTCCAAAGTTGGTGGATCCCATTTTGGAACGTTATCTTTATCAATTACAATAGCCCGGACACCTTCAATGAAATCTCTTTCCTTGCATAATCGAGTAACAATGCGAAAATCCATTTTTAAACATTCTCTAAGAGACCAATGTGTGGCATGTCGTAACAAACGATTTGTTACCTTTAGAGACGTAGGGCACTTGGAATAATGCAAATATTTACAATTAGAAAATATAAAAATCTTACTTTAACTTACCATTTTCGTTAATGTTTCTGCTTGTTCATTAGACCATTTAGAGTTATCTCTTTTTAAATTTTGAATTATTTCTTCTACTGTACAAGCAGAAAAAATTGATTTGATGTTTTTGTTTTCAAGGCTAAAAGAATTTTCTTTATCTTTAACAGACTGAAATTGGAGTAATTTTTAATAGTAAAAATAATTTTTCTTTTTCAGTTGCCTTACTTCCTGTGAGTATTTATTCAATACTTGAGGAATTTGTGTAATCGTGGGAACGTTTAGTAAATCTTGTTCCAAATTTCCCATCTAAAATGTTTCATCATCATCATTTTACATAAAATTAAAATCAAATTACGTTGTAAAAAATAACACTTTTTCAAAATCGCAGTAATGTGTGGCCAGTCCGCTTTTCACAACATCTAACCCAATTAATCTGTGTCCAGTTAGTGCATAGTACATTCCGTAATGGTCTGGAAGTCTTGAAAAAAAATATGATGCACCAGAATCAGGAAATAAACCTAAAAATTCAAACAAATCTCGTACCAAAATAAAATATTGAAACTGAATCTTACCAATTGCAGTTTCTGGCATAGCAAATATAGTTCTTTCGGTTGCAACTCTGTACTTTCCAAGAACTGAAATACCTGCCCCCTGATACATAAATAATAAATAAATTAGAAATCATATAAAATTTACTACATTTTTATTACTCCGATATTCCTTACTTACAGCGCCCATGGTAACACCACTGATTAGAGCAATATAAGGGATTTTGTACGTTCCGATTAAGTATTCAATTGTGTATTCAAGTCTGGAATAATCATCAACTTTTGGATCTTTATTCCTTACACCTTCTGCAATAGCTGGTTTATTTATTTTACATTATTAATTACGGTTTTGTAACAAAAAATTAATATTATTGCACCTCTTATATCTGCTCCAGCACAAAATGCTTTTTCTCCACTTCCTTTGATAATAACAAATGAAACTTCCGACTGCCATTTCTAAAAAAAAGTACTCGTTAGTCATTGGCTATCCAATGTATAAGTTTCTTTATTATTATACTTACCTTTAATTGCGCGTAAATTTTAGAAACCATTGATAAATTCAGTGAATTCAATGCTTTTGGTCTGTTCAATGTTATAACTCCAATTTTCTGAGCATTATTTATTTGCTGAAATAAAACATCGTCTGCAGCTGTTGATAGCTAAAAATTTCAAAAAATTGAAAGTGAATGAATGCATTAATTTTTACTACATTATATTTTAAAATTAAAAATCATATTACACCGTACCAATTTCACGGAATTCAATTTTACTACATAATCTGAAAAATTAAATTTAAATTTCCACATATTGTGATTCGTGTTGTGACATTGAAATAAAACAACTCTAAACTAAACAACAAATTCAGCAGTCAAAAGTAAGGCCAGAAATAATTCACTAGAAATTAATAAAACTGTGAAAAAAAGACTTAAAGAAATAAACAAACTTATCCTAAGATTTCTATTTACAGACTAGTCACATCGCTCCTCAGTAAAGTATTTTATTTATATAAACGACATTTAGCACCAGGTGACAGACCAAAACCATTTCCGTTATGGCTAGACTTAAGTAAACGGAGCATTTTATATTTTCATGTTTAAATATCCCTCATTATCGTCAATAAATAATCTAAATGAGTAGTAATATGCTAAGCGACAACGTTGAGGATCCAGGTACGTGACTATAAAAACAATTAATACAAAATTAGATGTTAAACTGAGAGAAACTCGCGTTAGAATTTTACAATTGCTTGATCGGGGCCATGCAATGGATAAAGCGGCCCCGTAGCTGCATTCAGAGATGATATGTAAAAATGCAAGTTCTACAAAAAATTAGCAACGTCTACGAGGAATTAATTTTGATCTGTAACAAAGACGCTCCTTTTTTGAAAGATATTTTTAAAATAAGAGTATTTACTAATTGAATTATTATAAAATATTTATTCTTAACGTAGATCAATAAAAATGATTCACGTTCTGGAATCATGTTTCGTCACATCATAAGCGGGTAATTCATATATCAATAAAATGTTTTTATGGGATGTGTGAATTAATAAATTATACACAGGGATCTAAATTTTTTCGTTTTCTTAGCACTTTTTTTTGTTTTAATTTTTGCCACTATTCTGTATTAAATGTTAAATTTTTCGTTTGATTTTTTTAATAGAATCATCTGGAGATATTCACATCTGTGGTGGTTGCAAATTACAATTTAATTCTGTGAAATTATTTGTTTTACATAAAAAAGAAGGATGTTGTTTAGACCACATTCAACATACTGCCCGAAATAGTAATGAAATTAGTGAAAAAGAAGTGACTGTGCCTTCAATTGTAGAAGAGCCACCAAAAATTGTTAAGTAAGTACTGTACAGGTGAAATAAAATTTTATTTTATTTTTAGTTTATTAAATTTCGTAATTTTTTTTTCAGATCTAGTGCAGAGGAATCTGCACCTTCAATTAGCAGCAAATTAAATAAACGTTTTCAGTGTGAGGTTGCATCATGTCAGTACAAAACATGTTATTTAAAAGATCTTTTACGACATTCACGGACCCATACAGGAGAAAAGCCATTTTCCTGCAATGTTTGTGGTAAAAATTTTACACGAGCAGATAAATTAAAAATGCACGAAAGATCACACACAGGAATCAAACCATATAAATGCAAAGAATGTAAGAAATATTAATTTATTGATATTTAATTATTTGCATTTAAATATTTGTTTCTTTTAGGTGATTACGCTACCAATGATAGTGGAAGTTTAAAAAAACATTTAAGAGTTCATTCAGATGAAAGACCATTCAAGTAATATTTTATATTTTGAAATTACTGTGATTACTGTGTTTTAATTAAAATTTAACTCATAGATGCCAGATTTGTCCATATGCCAGCCGTAATTCCAGTCAACTAGTTGTCCATTTACGAACTCATACAGGTGACTCGCCATTTCATTGCCCTGTATGTGATACAAAATTCAAAATTAATTCCGATTTGAAACGACATTTGCGAATGCACACTGGAGAAAAGCCTTATTCATGTCACCTGTGTGACTACAAATGTGCTGTCAAAGGTATTGATTTATTTTTATTTCTAATAAATAATTTAAAGAAAACAGAAGTTTTGAGTTGAGCGACTGATTTCTCAGTATAAAGCAGGGTTATCAAACTCGTGGCCCACAGAGAATATTTTTGCGGTCCAGCCAATAATAGAACCACCAATAGCAGCGAATATTTTAACAGCCTATTAAATAATAACTTCCATGTCATAAGTCATGTACTTGTTGCCTAACATTAAATATTTGCTTTCAGAGAACAGGAAAAATAAGTTTATTTGTGTTATTAATTTGGGCAGCTTATTATTTTAGGCCTTTGTATTCAGTATGTCTTTATCGAAACCAGGTGGTAGTTTCTATAAAAATCAAAGTTTTTTTTTTGCAGCTCACATAAACATTGTTTATTTGTCCTGTGTTAGACTTTGAATTTGACATGCTTGGTATAAAGTAGTTGCAGTTTTATGACATTGGTTGAAGAAGAAAATCAAGATGTCTAACTAAGAGCTTATAAATAAAATAGATGTAGAATTGCAATAAGTTACAGAAAACACTTGATTTGAGCCTGTATGTTTACCAGCTAACCCAGCTTTTCTAAAACTATGGGTTGCCATTCGATTTTTGTTGGGTTGCAAAAATTTATTAAATCTTAATATTATACAATGGCTCTTTCTACATGTGTTGTCTCTTTTTCCATTATTGTAGAAGGCTTTTTCGATCTACTCTTTAAGATCATCATCAGAACTTTTTTTAATAACATAACCTAGAAACACATGTAAAAGAATAATAATAACAAACAAAAAAGATATAAATGCTATATACAAACATAAAAAAGAGACTGGTCATGTAATGAATTGGGCATCAGCAACAATAAAGAAAACTGAAGAAGATTGGTACAAAAGAAGAATAATAGAAAGCAAAGAAATTGAAAATGCCAAACAAAAAGGAATACATTTAAATGGAAATAAAGGATTAGATTTAGCCAATGGAGTAATAGAAAAGTTACAAGAAGCAGAAAAAACTTATAATAACATAATAACAAGAAAAAGATGAGCAAATATATAAATAGGGGTACCAAAAGATGTAGAAAAATGAGAGGAACAAAATTCTGCCATCAAAACATCATAAAAATGTCATAAAAACGTTACAAAACGTCCCAGAAACGTTTTTTACTTAAAAATGGTTTAAGAGGTTTAAATGGTAGTAAAAGAACAAAATGTTCTGATGATGATCTTTAGGAAAAGATCGAAAAGGCCTTAAACTATTGATAAAAAAAAACAAGAAATACATGTGGTAAAAGCCAAAAAAAAAACAAAGTAATAATAATAATAAAGTTATTGAATCTGTTTTGACTATACAAGGTAAGCTGTTGGTAGGCATGTTGTTGAAATTAATACATAAAAAAGAAGTAAAGAAAACCAAGAAGGAAAAATCATTTTGGTCAAGAGATGGCTTTTTCTACTTCGTTGGTCAGTAATTATCATGGAAAAAGTTTAATGTTCCAGGGTTGAAGTGGGTCACTAGATTTTCTTTCAAAAAAGTGTTGAAATGTTAAAATGTTTTGGAATCGCTGGGGTAATACAATAGGCATACTGGTAAAATATAATTTTATAACGAAAATGGTACACTAACTTGATTTAGAAACAAAATATTAGCACCGACAAGGAATCATTTTATTTTATATTTTTTTCCCGAAAAATTAACTATTTATATTGCATTTTATATATTATTTAATATATACAGAGATATTTTTATTTATATATACAGGGATGTATATTATTTAATACAGGGATGTATGCTTTATTTTTTATTTTGGCAAAGTACCAGATCAATATCTAAAAAAATTCACTATTATTGCATAATTTTGCAATGTTTGAACTACTGAATACGGTCAATAGATGGCGACACATATTCTAACTTGAAGTAATACGTGTACCGAAGGTTTGCTGTGTTAATAATTACGACCATGTCTTAATCATAAACTATGATAAAAAGAAATCAATCTGATTATCAGTGTGAAGTGATTTTAAATTTAAGTTATGGTGATTATATTTATTATAAAGTAGAATTTTGTGCTCTCTTTTTTATTTCTTTATTGAACGACTCTAAATTTTTTTTCTTATTAGTTAAAGCGGGCGAAGATGAGTCTTTTTTTAATTTTGTTTAATACTTTTTAAATGAGTTTAATTTGCCCAGTTTTTGAGATAGACGCGGCTGGAATGCTCTTAAAAAATTAACTAAATGAAATTGGAACTAGGGATGGGTTGCTTCTCGTCCATTTTATAAAATTAAAAGAAGTAAAGAAGTGTGGTGAGGGGAAAAAAGTGGATAATTTTTTATTTTTAATTGAAGTGCTCTGACAGTGTGATGAGTCTGTGAAGGGCTGATTTTGTAGCTTTTCATCATTATACGATACCGATGCGTCTGCTATTCAACCCGTAAAGGTGGCTTTAATTGGAATATCTAATAGAATGTTTTTTTTTAATTTAAAAAAGAAAAGAAAAAAGCAATCTGTGAGCAGCAATAGTAGTATTTCACGTTAAATGCTTAGCTTTTCTTTTCTGTTAATTGAGCAAAAATACTGCAATGCAATTAAGGGGTTTTCTATAACGTACCTTGTTCACTGGAGGTTTTAATGCAAATTTGCTGCGCTTTTAGTTGGCCTTTTGGATCTTAAAGTTTGGTCAAAAAATTACTGCCTACAATTTTTCACTGTGAAACTGGCAACCAAATGACTTTGTTCTCGTTGCTAGTGTGATGCGATGCGTGGTTTAGGTTCTATCATACGAATCCCCTTTTCAGTCTCAAAGCAATTAAAACTGAGAGAAGAGTAAAAGAAAGAGGCATAATAAGAGTTAAAGTGTAACGATGATAATTTTGGAAAAGTAGTTTAGTCTGAAGAGAAAAGTAGTGGTGTGGGGGGGTGTTGACAGTCAGTCAGTTGAAGACAGCGAAGGTAATGAGAAATTGTAACTATCTAATATAAGCTAATAGGAAAGTTGGGGTGAAGAGGTGTAAATCAATTGGGGTATCTTGGAAGGCAATAGGATTTTGCTCTTATCAAGCTCTGAGTGTCGAGGTTTCAATTAAAAGCCACGAATAGAGACGGTGGTTTTGAAAGAACGGTTCAAGAACGGAAGAAAAATTGAAGATTGAATTTGGGGTGAGTTTTCTTAAATTACATAAGGCTGAATTTC
Organism: Geophilus carpophagus; assembly: GCA_034687075.1. NCBI lineage: Eukaryota > Metazoa > Arthropoda > Chilopoda > Geophilomorpha > Geophilidae > Geophilus > Geophilus carpophagus. The sequence continues at coordinate 25,840 of JAQFZN010000295.1, forward strand.
AAGTCGAAGTTGAGATACGTTTTTTATTCAATTTGTTTGTTGTTTTGATTTTGTTGTTTTATCTTAATTGAAGTATCTGAAATGGGTTTAAAACATTTTTAATTTTTTGTTTTGTTTTTGGTTAAAGGAGAAGTAAAAAGAAATTATTAATTAGTTTGAATTCGGAAATTATTTATTGGTTCAGTTGTGGTGATATTGATTAAAATGTAAGGATATTTACATTGGCAAAATTAATTAGGTTATTTGTGTTAAGTTTATAAAATTGTCTTAAAATGATAAAATGTTAATTTAATCACGTTTTACATTTTATTGTTTATTATTTAATAAATATAACTATGTTAAATGTAATTGATTTTGCTTTGAAGTTTCAACTTAAAAATGTTGGAGAATTAAAATAGAATTTTTTGCATTTTTTTTGATTTGCGAACTTATTACGAAAGAAAAAAGTAATAAAATTTTTGTAGAGGAAATTAAATGTCACTTTTTATGTGGATGAGTTAAAGTTTTGAATGGCATAGTGACAGCGAGATAGTTGTAAGTCAAAGAAAGGGAAAAAAATGAGTTTTTCAACGAGGTTTTTATACCGAATAAATGAAAAACAAAGATAAGGGTATAAAAATTTATTAGTTTTTTTTCCTCTTTCTTTCCTTCATTTGTGATCGGTTGTCGCTTTTTAGTGGAATCTGAAACTGTTATTTTAGAGTTCATTTTTACTGAGAATTATTTTTTAATGCTTCTTCGAATTTTTTTAACTAAAAATTTTTTTGTTTGTTTTTATTTTTCAATTAAATACAAATAAATGAGTGTTGTATTTTATCGAGTAATTTTGTAGCCGAAAAATTTATCTAATGAAGCAACCAAGTGAGGAGAATGCTGCCACCTGTTGGCTGAAAGTTTAAACAAGGAAAGTAAGATTGAAGTTGCAGTATCATTTTATTGACCCGTTTCAAGCACAGAGAGCTGTTATAACAAACTTTTATATCGCTGTATATCCATTAGACTTGCAGATTAGTCGATCGGTTGAATGGTCCCACCAGCCTTGGAGTTAGGTGGGTTTGACATGAGGCATCCAGAAAGATTTACCTTTTTCTTTTGGCTCAGTGTTGAGGTTGCAATGAAAATTTCATCTGACGTTGTTCATGGTCAACTTGGCGAGTTCCCTTTGCGGCCCCTGCTGAACACGTGCCAGCTGATGCATGTCGAGGTGGGTGGAGGAGATGTCCTCCAATCCTCCAGCTATATGTGTGTGTATATAGAGAGCTCAGTGAATGTTTTATTCAGCACAATAAAATCCATTTCTTTCTCTTCTCTTCTCTTTCCTGTCTCCCCAACCCGAGTGATGGTCGCTGGGCAGAGCAATCATCTCTGGGAAAAATCTCTCTCCAATTCAAATGCGCATAGGACGTGTTTCTCTCTGTCCGCTCATGTTGGTAGGGCTTGAAGGTTTCTTGTGCGAGAAAAGGACACCCCTGAGGATATTGTCCTTTTTACCGCTTCTGCTATAAAGTCAATTTTTTTTTCACTCGTTTTTTTCTTTTTATTTTTTCCTCTCGTTCTTGGAGATTGCTTATTCCACTTCTGATGGATATGGGACAGAGCCAACTGATGATGAGCCGTGGCTCAGATCTACTTCTTTTTCTGCTTTTTACACGAATCTTCAAAGATGTGTAGGGAGGGGAAAAAATAAGAAAAAATAATGATAGAGTGAAATGTGTAGAAAAATGTTAGCATCGATCAGTTGGTGCAAGTAACTGAAGGATGAAATTAAATAAAATGTTTTAAGTTTGAGTTGAGATGACTAAACTGATGGAATTAAACAAGATATTTATGTTCTTGATTATGAGTAAATGGAGCGAAGAATTGACTTTGGTAATAATTTGTATTTAAAGGGCGAATTTTTTTTTGTGTGACATTTCAAAAGCTGGGTAAAGGAAGGAGAGAAAAAAGTACGGTAGTCAAAAGGAAAAGTTTTCTTCATATCGATTGAGCGTAGCAAAGCATTGAAGCCGGGGCTTTCTCTCTCTCTTTCCCCCATAAATCACCCTTGCCGTCATCGTAAGAAAGACGCGTATGGCCAATGGAGAGTAACCAACGCCAAGATAGGCAACGCCCAAGTTGAAGAAAGCATAATGTAACTAGATGATTTGGATAAAAGAAATATTTTTCTCTTTAAAACTACGAGTTGAATATTTGATGGCGAAAATTATTATACTTAAAAAATTGAATAGCTGAAAATTGTTGAATTGAAATATTTAAAATATCTAATTTTACACATTAGGTAGATCGTGTAAAGTTAAACCAATAACATTGCTAAAAAAATAGAATCTTTATTAAAGTGTCAAAAAAATAAAGCTTGGATAAATTAAGAGGAATTGGACAATTTTCCTTTTAGTTTATGTCGACGCTTAAGCAGTAAAAAAACAAATAAATAAAAAAAACGCTGAAAGTAATTGTCCACAGTTGAATTGGTCTTGTGTAATGGAAGGGTTAACTCGTTATGGTCTGTCAAAAGCGTGGTCACTTTTCCATTAAGATGCATTAGAAGTCGAGTCTTGAGGCCTTGACGAGAAGGACGTGGAAAAGGAGGAGGAAGGGCTTTTGTGTCTCTTTGCCCTCCTGTGCACCAATTACTGCATTGAAGCAGGAGTTGCAGGGGAGGAGGGAGAGAGAGAGAGAGACGAACTGGGAGTCCATCTCCTTCCTTTCAGCCGTGTGTGGGGATTTCACGGCAGTGTGAGTTCGCAGGCCTGCTGGAATAGGGCTGCAGGAAATGCGGGCTTTGAGTCCTCGGGGTCACTCAGCTGGAGCCTCTACAAACTAGATTCATTGTTTTCTACGCAAGTTCTTGCGGTTTGGTAATTGTCGTGCGCGAATTCTCTTTCTGATATTATATGGAAATCCATTAATCAGTGGAAGAGGAGAACTAAAGGGGCGTCAAGACAGCACTATTTGTCCAGTTGGAAGTTGGGAGAAACGTAATATTACTCGTTGGGTGGATGTGTCAGGTTGACAAGTGTTTGTGAGTAATTAGAACCCAAGAGGAGTAGAGAAAGAAAAAAAAGGGTCTAGATGTGGGCAGTGGTGGTGTATAAATGCAAGTTGCATTTTTTTTCCTTTTCAGTTGTTTGTTGTTGTTTCTTTTCTTCGGGCTCCATTGTGCCAGCTGTCTGTTATTGGGCAAATTCCCCAGTGAATCTTGTAGAGGTTGTATTGGTGCCAAGTTTGAAACTTGTGCTGTTGTACGGGGGGATTATGGGGTCCTCTGTCTTGTGCGCAGGTCTGGCTGGCAGTGTTGTGTGTTTGGCGTAATGACCATTAATTTCTGTCCAAGTGATAGTGTTCGCGCCGGCATCTGACAGGTTGGCAAGTGACAGAGGACTCAAGCTCCAATGAAGCTCAACGGTTAATTTATCTCTCTTCTTCTCCTTCTTCCCCCAGCCACCAACGGCTTAGAATAACCCCTCTTTCAGCCGGCCTATCTTTTTTCTTTTGACCAGTTTGCTACTGTCCACCTTGGTCTGAACCATTGGATAATAAAAGTGATCAATAAAACAATGGTACATTGAGCATAGGAATTAGTTGATCAAGTTAAGGTGGACAAGACTGATTTTGCAGTTTTTAAAATGGGCTTTTTATCTACCTGGATTTGTTTAGCAATTGAGTTTCGCTTCTATGAACTTGGTTTAGTGAAAATGTGCGATTTGGGAATTTATTATTCTATAAACTCTACACTCGAATAATAGTTGCTCTCGAATAATCGCCCTGACACTGATTTGAAATAATATGTAATAGCAGCAAAAACAAATAAAAAAATTAATTTAGATTTTATTTTATTAGTACTAAAAAAATGTAATTAACGTAAATAAATATTCCTAATTCACTAATTTATATATTTAATAAGCATTAAAAACGATTAAATGTTGAGAAACTTTATAATATTTAACTAAATAATGACATTAATTAATGACAAACTTAATATATTTTAAATATTTGTTTTGGAATCAATAAAGGTTTTAGGTTAAATATTACCATATATGAAAATGATCGAATTTTGTATACGATGTGCAATTGATTAAATATTTATTTTTCTCCCCTTCCTATTTAGGCACTCCGACTTTATTATTGATGACCACTCAGTGTTGTTACTTTTTTGCTGTCTATCAAGATTTTTCATATACTTTTTGTAAATATAATGTAACATTACTGATGATCATTAAGTTTATTTTTTCGATGGTTTTGTATAGCGGTGATTATCGTGCCGTTTGATGGATGATACGACGTGATTCAATCTTGTGTGGAGTCTTATAGGGTTGGTTGATATTTTTTTTCCATTTTCCTTTTTCACCCCCTCTTCACAAAAATGATATATTTTCCATTTGGTTTCACCAGTGGTTTGCTCTTTTCATTTTCTTTTTTTCCTGCTTTTTCTTTTTCCTCTCATCCCATAAGCAAACACATTTGGACTGTCTATTTGAGAGAGTTTATCGGTCATCAGAAAAAGCAATGGGGGAATCTTATTGAACGATGGAATGTCATCCCGTTAGATCAACAAAACGCTATTGAGCCATTAAAAAAAGATCCTATTTTTCTTTTAATTTGTAAAGCAACTTGATATTGATTTTCGAATTGGGAATTACCGCAGGTTTACGCTAGTTGAAAAGTTATTAAACATTGAACACAATTAAAACGAAAGGAAATAAATTTTTTAGGAATAAAACAGAGCTATTAGAAAGATGAAAATAGAAAGTGATGGAATAAATTTTTAATGTTACCATGACATCATGTTTACGAAGCCACTTTGATTCATAATGTTGAGGTGAACCGCATATGCTGTCAACAGTGTCAACATTAATTTTAGCCATTTTGGTGAGCATAAAGCCAACATTCTCTAAACTGTATAATTTATTCATAAAGTGGGAGCGACATGGTATGTTAAGTAAATTATGTCAAGCCAAGTGGAAGAGATTTTTTAAAAAAATTTTCTTTTTAAATTTTTAATTGTAAAAAAAAAAAATGGGGAAAGGAAAAATTAGTTTTAACAGATAGCTTGGTTTTGAATTAAGATTGTCTTGATTTAATGATTCTGTAGAAGAAGGCAGCAAGTGTATGCAAATCTATTGAATCCTGAACCACAAATGTGTAAAAAGAAAAAAAAGTTTTTCTTACGTTCATTTATCAACGCGAATCTAGTGTATTTCTACATCACCACCACTTTTTTTTTTAAACTGATTTCCTCAAGCTGAGTAGATTAAAAAAAAATGGGGCCGTCACTGGCTCGGAGCATTATTACTAGGCATAAATTCGCTGTGAAGTTAAGTCTTTGCAGGGAATAATTACAAGTTTTAAAGATGTACAATGGCTGTGCTTTTAACCGTTAAAAAATAATGGCACTCTGTGCTGGTAAATCGTGAGCAAGAGAGAAAGCTATCAGTCTTAAGGTAAAGTTATAGGCATGCTTATTCACTATTGCCAGATTTCTAGAAAAATATAAATATTTTGACAGTGGTTTAGAATGTATAAATTTTCTGAAATATTTTTTTTTGAAATTTATCAGTTTTTTTTTTTGAAATAAAAATATTTATTTATTTTTCTGTTTAATTTATTATTAATGTAATAGCTTTGCTGAAAAAAAAGTGATTAACTGGGAAATTTTGAATTTTTGATATTTAATAATTTTATGACTAAATTTTTGTTTGTGCTAAAGGATAAACTTTTATTACCTGAAAGCAAATTATTTATTTTCTTGCAAAAAACGTTTAATGATTAATTTTTTTTTTGAAAATAGTTTTTGCTGCTGCTATATTTGTCAAAATGATGTGGTATAATTTTGAACTCATTCCCTTGTGTGTTTAAAAGTGTGAAATTGCTATCTTGTGAGCACAAGCATAGGGTTGATAAATCTTCACTTTTCTCGCTAGGATGTGTGCGTTTCAAAGCATGGAAAAGAAAATTTTTTAGTGTACCTTAGGGATTTATTTTATACACTTTGGGGTGATAATCCCAAACTCTACGAGTGTTAAAAAGCCCAGCTGGAACTGCATACGAAAGAGCACATAACACATACACCGAAAAAAATTGAAATACTGTTTGCTCTATGTCATTATAAGCTTAATGACCATGAAGGATTTGAACATTTTCAAAACCCACAAAACGATGCTTTCAACAATATTAAATTTTTTTTTATTATTCAATTTTTCTTTGCTCATACCATTTGAAACTCATAGAATGTCTTAGAAGTTGATTACTACACCATAGCATCACTTGAACAAACTCCTCACTCGCAATGTCTTTTTGACCAATCACCTTGTGTCGCCGTTTTAAGATCGATAATGTTTAGTTTAAACCCCCGTCGACTTTTGTTTTCTCTTTTCTCTCCCCTAACGCTAGACACTCTTCTTTTTCTCGGAGCGTTGTAGATTTTTTTCTCTTTCCCAATTCTTTTTCTTCGTTCCTTAAGTAAACATGGTAATTCAGTGTGTGTGGTGATCATGAACCTTTAGGACCAGCTTTGAACTAGGGAGCTGTTTAAAAGACCACATAGTGCCTTTAGTTTGGTTTTAAATGTGTATTTTTCTCTCCTACGTCACCACACGCCTAATTAACCCTTTGCACCCATTTTCTGTGCCACCACATTACCCATTCCCAGAGGAAGCTTGTCTCAATCTGACTATCAAATACCACGAGTTGAGTTAGTGAATGGAAGAAGCTATCAGGGGTTTTCTTTACACAGAAAGGTGGGAGTGGTGCGGTGTAATTTTGAATGAGTTCTTGGTGTGTGTTGGTGGAACCTTCTTTAAATCCCGGGGCATTAAGTCGTGCCGGCTTCTCAATCTTGAATGCAGATGATTGCGGGGCCAGCTCGGTGCTCACTCGGTGGTCCCCCTTCCTTTCTTGTCGTGTACGTCGCATGCGGGGGTGGTTGCTGGCGACTCCCTAAGGAAGTAAGCTAAAGAGAGTCTTCTTGTTTTACCCTCACACCCCATCCCTTTGGATATAGGGGTCGCTCTCCCTATCAAATGTCGGACTGCACAGCTCTTCTGTACTTGCAACTTTTCCCTCCTCTTGATCCCCAGACCTGGATTACTTGTACACAGTGTGCAGAGGAGAAGTAGAATTGTGCCAGAAGAGAATCAGAGTGTGTGTGAGTAGCGCCGCTGAGCGGTCGCTGAGACTAAGCACGGTCATTGCTGCTGGTGTCACCAAACCTGTGAGTAATACGCAGATAAGTCTTAAGTTTTTTTTTCTTTTTTCTTAAAAATAGTTTTTTTTTGTATTTGGCGGATTTTTTTTTATCTTGTTTGTATTTTTCTGGTGTTAGGTTGTTGTTGAGTTTACTCAGTTGTGAGTTGTTTGCTGACTCATGAGGATATCGATGATATTTGTACGAGCAGAAGAACAGACTAAATTTGTGAAGAGATGAAACTATGTTTGCCGCACCCTCCACTCATCTCCCATCAGCCACTTTCTTGGCTGTTGCTCGGAGCGATGGATGCCTATTGGTTGGTATGAGTAACCATAGGCCCTTCCCTGCTCGAGAATTTATGTCGTACATTGCAATGGTGACAGCCTGAGTGCAACCAACCTGCAGGCGGCGCTATCTGCATTTGACCATTGCGATTTGTTTTTGTTTATGATTTTTTTTTCTTTTTCGCCTTTTCAATGTTGTTGAATTAGCATCGGTTTTCGGTGTACGAATAAGATTGAAGAGAGAATTGAGTGTGGGTTGAGACAAGTTAATTTAAAAAAAAAATTTTTTTGTTGAGAAAAAATGGAAATGTCTAGAATGACAGATTTGCGAGATTTGCTACCGTTAATCTGAGCTCAATATTTTTTTCTTTTTGGCGTGTTTTGATTGATGAAGACTTCTGTTCAGAATTCAGTGGACAGACTGAGTCAGCAACAAAATTTGCAGTGTTGGTGACGAGTTTTTTCTTTTTCGAGTCAGCGTAAAGAATCAAGCGAATATTTATGGAGGTAGTTAGTTGTTCGTCTAACTTTTATTTATATTTCATAAATTATTTTCTCGAAATTAATTTTTTTTAAAAATTCTGTTTAGTGATTAAATATTTATAATTAAATTAATAATATCTTTTACATTACAAGTGATGTTAATTTGAAATTTTAATTATTTTTACTTTTAATTAATATAATAATTATTAATTTTAAGTAATTATAAGAGAATTTTATAATTTTCTTGTTTCTATTTTTAATTTTTTTAAGTGTTTTTATAATTTGGAAATTTTATTTCTTATTCGAAGCGAAATATCCTTGTTAATTGGTTGCTTAGATGCAATACAGTGACTTGTGCTTGCTATGCTTAATCAGATGAAGTGCAGTCGAATTGCTCATGAGCCTTCTGGCTGATTGGGTTGTGATGCATTTGCTTTCAATTCGCGAGAATTGCTTTGATAAGTAAAAGTTCACACCAAACTAACGAATGAGCAAATGCGAGCGGATCAAGTTATGTCTATGCCTTTGAGCAGCTCACAAACTAAGAATTTTTACCACGTGAAGAAAAGAAAGCGAGAGAGATAGAGAGGGAGCAGAGAGAAAAACGCAATTTGCGGCAGTGTGAGTTGAGGTTTTGGGAAAAGGGGAGCGCTAAAGGGGTGGATTTTTTTCTTTCTCCGTTTTACTTGATGTCTTTGAGGCATCCCTATTCCGTATTACCTTTTCTTCACATCCATCTCCTCCTCCTCTGAGGGGTGAGGCGTGCACAGAAGGTATTTGGTTGCATTTGCTTGGAAAAGGAAATTTAAATATGGTGTGAAGTTGGGTGCATTTCCTTCTCTTTACATCAAAAAGACCCTTCGCATTCACAACCCCGTAGGGGACAAGATGGTCAATTGTGCATCTTTTGTGGGCAATGGATGCAAAGTAAGAAATAGATTGCATTTATTAGGGTTAAGCTTGGCTCTTTTTTTGGCTAGCGATTGAATTTATCGAAGTAGGAATAGAAAGCTCCTCTTGAGAGAGGGCTTGTTTGCATAGCATATTGGGAATAGAGTATGGCCTGCTTTTAGAGTAACTAGTATAATTGGCGTTGTAGAGTTAATTTAATGATCAGATGTGGGAGCGATTGGGTTAGAAGCAATGGATTGTTATCCTGGGGTGAGTTTGGTGAGTCAGGGAACTGACAGAAGCCGACATGTATCCACATAGGAGACGCGAACAGTGAGTCCCGTGGCGTGTCGAATGGAATTAAGCGAGTTCACCACTCTCCGCCGTCTACATGGAACAAACTGAGCTGTAATGCACAAATCATGTTGGGATTCCATCCTGACACTGCCGTGGCTGTATGGGAGGTCCAAGTAGCACGTGCATTGAATAGAGGGTTTGGGGAAGGAGGGCCCACTGCCCTTTTGCCAAGTGGCGAGTAATTGAGAGTAGATCCATGGGAGCATTGACACTTTTTCTTCAAATAGACGCTTTGGGTGGGCATTTGGTTTTTTCTCGTTTATTTTCCGAATTATATTTAAAGAAAATGCGATTTTAACGTGAAAAATAGGCAAAATGTTTTTTAAAAATTAAATTAAGAGTTCGCAATTTTAAGCAAATTGAATGATTAGTTAAGTTTAAAGAAAACTAAGTATTTGATGCTGTGTAGTGTGTAATTAAATTAGTATATTTAGAATACGGATTAACAAATGAAAGTAGCTAATTGACCATGTGTAATTAATCTTTTTTTTAAATTTTGTTTTAAACTGAAAATCGATTACACAGTTTTATACGAAGTTTTAGATTTATATTGACTGTCAATTTGTTCAGTACATAAACAGTGAATTAAAAAATTTTAACAAACTTATTCATCTCCTGAGATTAAAATGAGAAAAAAATTGATATTATTTGTTAAAATAATTTAAAACATTATTGATGAATTTTCTGATAAGTGATATTAAAATTTGTTACTGCACGAAAGAAGATTGTTAATTTTAAAAAATATTAACAAAATGATATAAATTTAGTCAATTTGAAAATAAAATTCTGACAAATTTTTTTTATTGAAATAAAAGTAATAAATTTTATCCTATTTTTATTGTCTCATCATTCTTTTGAATTGACTGTTTAATAAACATAAGAAAATGTGATGTTTTTTTTATTTCTCTCTTTCATTCTTTTTTTGTTAATATTTATAGTTTGTGATTCAACTGACTGCAATGCAACTCAAT
>JAQFZN010000296.1:0-35943 GCA_034687075.1 Geophilus carpophagus
TCCTCCTCCATAACCTCCCCCGCTTGGCGCTGGCGCTGGTGCAGGAGCAGGGCCATAACCTCCGCCACCTGAACTACTCCCACCTCCATAACCTCCGCCACCTGAACTTCCTCCTCCATAACCTCCCCCGCTTGGCGCTGGCGCTGGTGCAGGAGCAGGGCCATAACCTCCGCCACCTGAACTACCCCCGCCTCCATAACCTCCGCCGCCTGAACTTCCCCCGCCTCCATATCCACCACCTCCTGAACTTCCGCCTCCGCCGTAACCACCACCTCCTGAACTTCCGCCTCCGCCGTAACCACCACCACCAGCAGCTCCTCCACCTCCACAACTGCAACCGCCACCTCCACCGGTAGAAGTGCTCATCATCCGGGCTCTTTCTGTTCCTGCACGATTTTTCCATTTTCTTTTCCATGCTGGCTTTTTTTTAGGCCTTGGCAAATAAAATGGCCAAGGTATTGGTCTGTGGAGAATAGTTCTGCGAGAAATATGTGATTCTCCATCACTTGGTAGTAAGATTATAGATGATGTAAATAGAAGGATCCATAAACACCACTATAATATAATAAGAAAAGTTGTTTATAATCAAGATTATTGACTATTCTAACAGAAAAAAATTCTATGGTTGTCTGATTTAAAAAAAAAGTTATTTCAATGTTAGAATTTTAAAACACTTAACTTTTTTTTTATTACAAACAGTGAACATTTTGAGAAGGTCAGTGACCATATAATTAGGATTCGACTTACTGTTTATGGATAATATAATGGATTATGTGATTAAAAATGGAGTAAATGCTTCAATTCCATTGAACAGAAGTTTTACATTATTTTAAAGTAGTTTTATTCCACTTGAAAGAAATTTACATAAGTTACTTAATATAGTATAATTTTTTTTAAATTAATTGATTAATCAATTGAATTTAGTTTCAATTAAATAATTTGAACAAAAATTAATAAATTAATTTTAAAGTTTTCTATTATTTTAACCGAACAAATTTAACGATAATAAAATCAAATTACTAACCGCAGTTTGCAGAAAGAACTTTCTTTTAATTCACATTACCCATTTCCTAAATATGCTTTTGCTACATCATTTACACAACAAAAACATATTTACAAATTTTATTTTTTTATTTTTTAAAATTCATCAAATTTCAAAAAACAGTTACATACAGCAGCCATCTTTAATTTAATTAAAAAATCAAGAAATATTAAATAATATGAAATGTTCAAGAAATAAAAGCAATAATTTAACTTCAAAAAAGTTTCATTTCCATTCACATTTACACTTAGACGAAACTTTTTCAAGTCTTTTTAAATTCAATGCTAAAACTATAAAAGTAAAATGTATTATTATACAAATAATAACATTTTACTTCCATAATAATATAAATGAAAATAAATAAACAAAACGTATCTTACCTCCACAACAGACATTTTCTATGAATAATAAGTCCAAGGTGATTAACAGCACACATCAACACTTAGGTAACAAATAATTGCCCTTTGCATGCTAAATTTTCTATTTATACCTTGGTCATACTTTGTTGATTTGTAACCACCCACACAATCGCTGCCAAAGACCTTGTTACACATTGTAATGGTTGAGTGCTAAAGAGTAGTGATGATATTAACAAAATTAAAAAAAACATACAACCAAACAAAGATAAAGCATTAAAAAGCGTTGTATTTGATGTGGAAACACCTAGGTTTGGTCTACTTGCTGCCACCATAATTACAGGAAAAAACATTATTGTGAAAAAGAAATTATACGCTCATTTAGGATGTGAAATTTTTATTTGTTTTAAAACGTGTCAATTTACAACAATTTTCATTTTGTACTACATTTTTCTCATTTAATTGACCATGATTAAAAACTATGAATGAATAATTATTAAAAAAAAAATATTTTTAACCTGCGTACATGAAATTTACAGGTTTCATTTTAATTCGCGGACTATGTTTGATTAATAATCCTTGAAGAAATTGACCAGGTGCATTTTGACTTCCTTGACCAAGCATCATCATTGGTTGTTGTTGATGATGGTGATGTTGTGGTATGGGTAGTTGTGGTTGATGTATTGCATGTTGATGCATTGGTACTTGTTGTACTTCTTCATAATCTTGATTAGGATGCATTTCATGTTGCATTTGATCGTAATCTTGAGCGTAATCTAAATCTTCTTCTGGTTCGTGCTGAATTTGAGTTTCTTCAGCAAACTCCATGTGTTGAATTTCGTCATTATTTTCAACGGGGCGCTCAACGGTTTCTTCTTGCGGCGCATCTTGTTCCGGTACTTGATCTTGTTCCTGATGATTAGCGTGCGGTACTATATGTTTTTCACCCATTTTTCCATCAGGACCATATTCTTGGCAATGTTCTTCTTTTCCATCTAATGTATATGTAAAATAACAACGAACTCCATATTCTTTAGCGCTTGGCATTGCAGACACAAAAGTTCCGAAAATTAATAACAGGTGGTGTAATTGAAATGACGCCATGATAACTTCTGGAAAAATGGTGGCAAAGTCAAGTGTGTTATTTTCTTGAGTCAGATAAAAGATTGCATAATATTCTTACCTCATCTGTTTTCAGAATGACAAATTTTTGAGTCGACAACGACTTTGAACTTGAATTTATACTAGACGCAGCCATGTGTGATTTTGGACAAAAAATTGATTTATTGAAACAAAACATTGAGAAAACATTGGAAATAAGGTCAGTGGTTAGTGCTTCACTGAATTTTGTCCTCATTTGGTGACATATTCCGAGTTTTTTTATTATTTAAGTCCATAAAACTACTGGTAGAATTTTAATCTGCTCATAATGTACCTAAATAGTAAAGTAGATTTAAGCGTAAAAACACTTAAGTAGGTTTAAAAATTTAAATTTATTGATAAAACTATTTACATAATGTTTCCAACATTTTTTTTGTAATAAACAGATAAAACTGAGAAAACAAAGCACCAGATTTTTTATTATTTGGATAACTATCTAACTACAACTAAGGTAATGGCGGGAACCCTCAACTTTGGGATGATAAAAAATAGGCCTAAACTATCCTCACTAATAAAAAAAATCGGTTAAAAATTTGAATTTGATTGGATATTTGATTTTATCCTTATTTATGATGCCATTCATGATGTTCATGTCCATGGTGATCGTCATGATGGCCGTGGCCATGACCATGATGGTCGTCGTGATGTCCATGTCCATGGTGATCATCATGATGTCCATGACCGTGATGATCGTCATGATGTCCATGACCATGGTGATCGTCATGATGCCCATGTCCATGATGGTCATGATGTCCATGTCCGTGATGATCGTCGTGATGTCCATGTCCATGGTGATCATCATGATGCCCATGACCGTGATGATCGTCATGATGTCCATGACCATGGTGATCATCATGATGCCCATGTCCATGATGATCATGATGTCCATGCCCGTGATGATCGTCATGATGCCCATGTCCGTGATGATCATGATGTTTATGTCCGTGATGGTCATGATGATCGTCATGATGTCCATGACCGTGATGATCGTCATGATGTCCATGACCATGATGATCGTCGTGATGTCCGTGTCCGTGATGATCGTCATGATGTCCATGATCATCATGATGATGATGGTGATGATGGCCAGCTTGGGCAATCATGACCAGGCCAAAAAAGAGAACAAAAATGAGACTCTGCAAAAACAAAGAAAATTTGAAAAATAACCGTTTTCAAAATGGCGGCCAAGTGATAATATTCGAATGCAAATCGAAATCGATAAACTCTTCTTACTATTTTAGTCATGTTTAGTTAGCTATGATATTTCCGTGCTACTGATAGATTTTCCATTGAATTCCATGTCTTTTATTCAATTTGTTGGAGTTGTTTGTATCAGTCACTCAAAGTAACAGGTCATTGAGTATGATCCAAGGAATAAAATACTAATTAAATTAATGACTAATGAGATGAACAATTATCATGTAAAATGTATTTTTTTCTGTTACACTGAAAAAATTAATAGACCCAAGCTATTGTAACTAGAGTAATTGTATAATTAAGGTTAATTAAAGGTGATTGCAAGGCTTATGTACTACATACATATGCAGCTCCTTGTTTATTTCATGGAACAGGTGATTACTAGGTGAGAGTTCGACTGCCTTAGGTATTTATATATTTAAACAAAAAAAAAGGTGAAAGGAAAATGAGATTTCACACGCTGATGGGTTTTCAAGTAGCATGTTCAAATTAAGAGGACAATGGGTGGTGAAAATTAACTTGTTAACAACTGATGCACACACACAAAAAAAGAAAAAAAAGATTTGTAGGAATATGTACAGTTTTATTTTATTTTTTAGCACTAAATTATATTACAGTTTAAAAATGTACAGTTTTTCTAAGTTATAAGATGTAAAAATTTTTAAAAATTTTAAAAATTAATTTTTTTATATTAAGAAAAAAAATTTCATGTTCTAAATTTTTCAAATTTTTTTTTTTTAAATAAACATTATAATTCTAATTATAATATAACAATTTAAATGAAAATTATGTCTTGGTGTTTGCCTTTAAATTCAATAAATTCACCAACTTTAATTATAGCAAACTCCGAAAAAAAAGTTTAAGAAATTGATTATCTCCAAACAAAATTTAAAATAAAAATAAAAACAATGTCCTTATTTTTTCCTCAAGTATTTCACTAATTCATTCACGGTAGCATGACCCAATCGTCTGAATTCCTGTGTTTTGGTTTGTTCTTAAGTATTTCTAGTTGTATCTTCAAGTTTTCGTAAAGAGTTTGTAAACTTTGCTGAAAATAAAATAATTTTTTTATTATATAATATTATACAAAATAAAAAAATCAATTTTTTACTTTCTCAGTTTGCAGTTCAAGCATTTCATTTATATATTTGTCTGCTTCAGTATATCTCCCAGAGGTAAGAGTTTGTTCTTTAGCCAGTTCCTCAGATAATTCTTGCCTAAAATAGAAATACAAATTTACATTTTACATTTACTAAATCATAATTTTTTTATAGAAAAACTTATTGTACATAACCTTTAAAATAAAAAAATTATTTAAAAAAAGCTTATCAATTTAATTCAGCACATTGACACAGATTATAGTTAAACAAGCATGAAATAATCATGCTTATTATATCAACAGATATTTTCTACAACAAATTCTTTACTCGTTATTTACAGTAAACAGTGTGGAAAAAATTACCTTCTTTTTAATAACAAACTAGTTTCAGCTTGGACTCGGATATATTCCTGCGCAAGCTGTAAAAGAAAAAAGAAATAAGAAAAAAATGAAATAAAAATAAACCTAGCTCAGTTAGAGGTCATTGCCACTAAATAATTTTAAATTTAGATTACCCAATCCAAATTCCCCCACTTAAACTTTAAAAATCCTAGAAAGCAAAGAGAAAAAAAACATAGTTGGTTTTTTTATTTTCAAATTTTCCAATTTTAAATTGGAAAACAAAATATTTGATTTTAATTTCAAGTGCAATTAAATAAATAACATTTGCAATTAAAATTGAAACAAAAAGATAAAAATGAACAAACTAAATTTTATTTCGCAGATGTTTTATCCTTGTATGATGCAGCTAAGCAATAAATGGCTCTTTGGCAACAGCTCAGGATAGAGATACTAGTCTTATGTCGTCATCTGATGCTAAGCAAATAGGTGTTGAGGGCTCGTATCCCCATATATATAAAAATAAAACAGCAGGTCCCTTTCCCTAGTAGAATAAATGTGCTTTTTATGACTCACCTTGTTATGTTCTTCGAAAACTTTCATGGATTCGGTCTCATTTGGAAGGGGAGCAAGAGGCTGCGAAGAGAGAAATAAAAAGAAAGTTAAAAAAAAATTGTAAACGCTTGAGGCACAGATGCAGCAAAGGGTTAAAATTAGAAACCCACCATTGCATCGCATAAAAAGATTCAGAAATAGAAAACGTAGCTTGGCATCTCGCTATGAAAATGGACTTACTTGATAATGTGGTTCAAGCATGAGATGATAAAAGCCGAGATTATTGTAATCCTGAGGTGAACCTGTGGAAGATTGAATTGGATGTAAATTCAGGATAAGATCAGCGTAACTGTCGTCGCTGAATTTGCCATAGGCAGCAGCAGTGAAACCGCGTATTGTATGGCGAGTTCCATGCCGGGATGGGGATTGGGAAGAACGGAAATGCAGAGCAGTTAATGTAGTGTCATTTCTCTCCATCATCAGCTGTAGCAGGAACACACCAGTTCTGATGCTCGTTAGGCGCCAAACTGCGGGATAAACTTGTGTGTGTTCTTGCTATGCTGAATCATTGCCCAGTTATGCACATGGCTTCCCCGTTGACTCAAATGGTTGGCTCATGTCCAACTTGTTTGAATCAACTCTCTTATGTCTTTTCGAAGAGGGAAATTATACAGTTGTTTGTTGAAAGCCAAGAATTTGACAAAAAGTCAAAGTCAGTTTCAAATTGATGGCCAGAAACAACTAATCAATGATATGGTAAGTCATTTTGTTTTTATACGTTAATTTATTTTTTAATTTTAACTTATTTCATTTTACTTGTCAAATACGACAATAATATACAAAATATCTTATTCTGTTTTTCAAATCCAGTTCTCAAAAACCATTTCTTAACCTTTTTGTATTTGTACCCCCCATTTCCGGATTTACATATCGGTCAGTTCCTAATCCTATGAACCGGTTTTTAAATTTTTTCAATCCCACCACTGTTGCAATCAAATATTTTTGCAATGAATCTTCAATTTATTTATTTTTTCGTAATAGAGAGAAAAATTCAAATGGCTGCTCAGCAAGAAACTACATAAACCAAAGTGGTAAAATGCATAGTGCATAAATTTACTGGTTAAGGTTGACTGGTAACTTGGAGCAGTGAATCCCTGTTTTGAAGGAGGTGATGGTGTATACATTGGTGGTTGAGATGGGCGTTCAATTCTAGGAATTTGGAACTTTTTTGGAGCGTTGTCGACTTGATACGATTTCGTCTTTGTAGTTAAAGATCCATAAGACCCACTTTTTTTCTCATCTAAGTATAAAATGAATCAAGTGTGATGTGAATAAAGATAATACATATTTTAAAAGCTCGCGGTATTGCCTCACCTGAAATTGGTTCTAATTTTAGTTCGCTGTTTGCTAAGGGAGTTAAGTCAGCAGACAGTCTCTTCAAGCTGTTGTCTTTATTGACTGATAAGTTTAAATTTTCTTGACTGGAAGCTAATGATGGCGGCGCACTAGTCTGTGACATCAGTCTGTTAGGAGGTGCTATACTCTAAAAATCAAATAAAAATGTGAAATTAATTAAACAATGCTTTGTTAACAATTTTTAATTAATTTACGAATAATTATTATTTTTATTTTTGCATAAATTTAATCAATTTCTTTAATGCCTCAATCTTTCATACAAGTGTCACTGTAAATAAATTTACGAGCTCAGACATAAATTAAGAGCATAAAAAAGGTGACACGAATATGGTACAATACCTCAACATATCAAAAAGGAAGGCGAAACCCTGCCAAATCCACACTAACTTAATTCTGACTCATGCTTATAGGCTATTAACAGTCAGACCACATATGATCATTAGAGTTTTTTAAAATAGGTTTCAAGGGAACACTACTTATAACTTCTGACAGGTTTAAAATATTCCATTCCCGCATATTAATCACGCAATTGACAATGTCAATATTGTTTTTTTTTTGTTTTTTTTTTTGCTTAAAATTTAAATATGATTATTGAAATTTTTTGCTATATGGTTTTTTACTACATTGGCCTTTTCTAATTATGGGTAGGTTTTGATTTACAGTCTGTAGGGACAGAAAATTATTTAGGGAAAGCACATTTTTATAGATGTAGCAAAAACAAGTAGTTATGTTTTTTAACTTTATTTTTGATTTAATGTGCCTACACCAGGATAAATAATAAATCTACCATTCTACAGTAGTATGATTCAAAAAATTAAGAACTGGTTCGCACTCTTGGAGGGTAAAAGGCATAAAAGTAATTTTTGTCTGATCGATCAAATTTCAATTGTTAACGAACGGTTTCGGAAAAAAACTCGAAGCCAGTCTGTGAACTGTGTATTATGTAACTTTGAAAATACTACAACTCAGAGTAAAAGTTAGTTGTAATTCAAAAACACAAAACTAATCGATGATAACGTAAGTAAATTATTAAAAATACTGCACTAAATAGTTTGCGAATTTTTATTAATTGTAATTCTTTTTTTACCATTTCTACAGGAGCAGGACTAAATTTTTCTTCAACTTCAACTGAGATTGGTTCCTTAAGATGGGACGGTTTTCCAACCCATCTGGAAGTTGGTGATGGCGGTGTAGTTGTAGTTATAGGCACAATTGGTTGCTTTGTGGGGGACTGTTGTAAAGGTGGTGAATTCAAAGATTCAACACTAGGCGCTTCTGATCCAAGAGCTTCCTCAGTGACAATTTCCTCTGACTGACAAGTACTAGAATCTGCACAAATTTAAACATAAATTTAGATAAATATATTTTTAAAAATCCATTCATAAACTTGCTTTCATCATCTGATGGTGAGAAAGTGATGGGTTCATTGGCTCCTTTAAAAAATTTAAACAGTTCCATCATAAGATCAACAACTTCACTCATAGATGGACGTCGTTGTGGACTTTTATCCCAGCAACGGGTCATGAGTTTTTCAATGACCGTGGGACATCCTTGAATAAGTGGTGGCCGATGACCATTATGTACAGCCCACATAATGGAAAAGGCACTACCTCCTAATTCTGAAAACGGCTTGTGACGTGTAAAAACTTCCCACAAAATAATCCCCCAACTGAATACATCGCATTTTTCACTGTAACTCCAGCCTTAAAACAAAAATTATTTCAAAAAATATTTTTATACATATATTCTAAAAAAAATTACCTTCAAACACTTCTGGTGCCATCCAAGCAGCACTGCCTTTATTGTTGGTCATATGCGTTTGGATGTCACATGCTGTACCAAAGTCACAAATTTTTAGTACAGTACCGCCCATAATTAGTAATAAACTGAAAAAACATTATTTAGAGATTTAGTGCATTTAGAAATCGTAAATCGACTTCCTAATCCCCCAACCCCATTATGGCAGCCCGTTTCAACTAAATGGGATTGACAATTCAGTTAGGTTGATTGGATTATGCTAGGTTAGTTTTAAATTCTGCAATTTCAAATTTTTTGTATCACCAATTCCAGTTTTGATTAATTGTTTTAATAAATCAGAAGTAATGACACACTTTGGTGGTTTGAGATCACGGTGGATTAGAGCCTTTGGTTTCATGTCGTGCAAGTATGACACTCCTTTAGCGCACTGCAGAGCCCAGCTCATTGCGTGAGATGCTGTGTAATTGGCACGCGGTGTCACGTGAAGGACTATAATAACAATTATAATCATCAATAAGCAGATTTTGAATTTTTTTAGTGCTTTTACCATTGTATAAAGATCCCCCTTCAGCGTACTCCATAACCAAGCATACAGGTGACTTAGTACAAGCACCATATAATTTTACAATATTCGGATGGTTTACACGAGACAGTTGTTGGCGCTAAAAATAATAATTTTATTATTTATAAATTATACATGCATTTTGGTTTGTTTAATTCCAAAGTTATTGCTGCTTTTGCGTGTAAATTTTGTCATCTACTCCCTAGTTTGAACACCTTTCGGTTCCCTTTTTGGGACCATCATCAGAAACTTGGACTTTCATAAGAAAGTTAACATATAAAAGCAGCCATAACTTTGGAATTTGAATAGTTTTATTGGTTTTATGAATAATTCTTCAATTTAATGATAAAATGAAAATATACTTCGACGAGAAAAGCCTTCTTTTCGGATTCCCCTTCAATTTTCTTAACTGCTACAAATTTCCCTCTCCATTTTCCTTTATTAACTACTCCAAATGAACCTTTACCGACGACCTATAGAAGAAAAATAAGTGAATATTAGTTTATGCTGATCAGGGGCAAAAATAAGTAAATGGCATGATTAACTCATGTGACAACATTACATAAGCCAGAAAAAATAATAAATGTTTGTTTATGGGAATGGTTTAATGTAATATTGTCATTACAGTATTTTTAAATATATATGTATAAATACCATACCTCCAATAACTCAATTTCAGAGTAGTCAATTTCCTCCACAAATGGAGTTTTTGGGTTTTCCATAATAGTTGACATGCTTTTTTCTAAACAATCATTTAGCTACTTATTTCACTATTAAAACTTTTCAAACGATTGTTTTTGGATTCATATATATTGAAAAAGCCTCATTTTTATAGCACTTTCTCCAGTCCCGGAAAATAGCCCAGCGCCATATTGCGCTCTGAAAATATACTCGCCCAGAACTCACATCCAAAGCATGGAATAAAAAAAAAACAGGAATGAGTGGTCCATATATTTGGTATTACTAAGAAGTCAGTTACTACTATTGACAATAGATGGCGTTAATCATTAGTGGCTTACGTCGATTTCTTTCTCTTAAACGATTAATTTATAAAGGAAATTATTAGTTATTCTGTTTTAAAAAACATTAAAAATGAAATTACAGTATAATAAAACAGATATGAAACTTTAGAAACAAAAAGATATTTCTTCTTTCACAATAAATGTACAAAAATTACTGGTCTTCATAGCATCCGTATTATCTAATTCTATTCTTTTTCATTGGATTTTGAGACCGATCAGGATTGCATTCAAAGTTATGACGTAGTAATTCATTTGTTTCTGCTACGTGCAGCCGTCACGGTCACTGCCATCTGGTTTGGTAAAAATGTCGATGTTTAGAAAGCCGAAAAGGAATTTCAGGCAGAGAAATACAAAAAATGATTCGGATGAGGAAAATAACGGCAATGCAGAAACACTTAAAACTCAGGAAACGAGCGGCTCGTCTGAAATTTCAACTAATAAAACAGAATCAGCCACTAAAGCCATTGATAAACGAAGAACAGTTTCTCAGGAAACGAAAAGTACGAAAGAAAAAACAACAGTCGCGCCAACAGGATTAGCCTTAAGTTTTGATAATGAAGAAGAAGGTATTTGTAAATAAATTGTTTGTATTTAATTAATTAATTAATTTTTTTCTTTAATTTTTGTAGAAGAAGATGAATGCGAGGTTTTCAAGGTTAAAAAATCAAGTTACAGTCGTCGTTTGATGAAACAACTAGAAAAGCAAAGGAAAAAAAAGACAAGAAATAAGGATGAAAATCCAAATTTAATAAATGAGGAAAAAAATGAAGAGGACATTAAAGTAAATATTGACAGTTCAATGAAAAAAGAACAGGTGAGGTTACGAAATTTATATAATTTTAACATTTTGAGGAAACGAAAGTGAATTTTTTTTTTAATGTTTAGACTTCGTTTAATCCATTGGTAATGAATGGTGAAGATGTGGAAGAAATGGAGCTTGAATCTGGTGACGAATGTGTAGATAAATTAAGTGTTCCATTTAGAAAAATTCTAGAAAGTAAGAATTGATTTTTAGAATATAAATAACAAATAAACTGATGTAGATGTATTGCTAATTAAAATAATTTTTTTAATAAGGTGGATCAATTCCTGATGCCGCTATGATTCACGCTGCTCGAAAAAGACGACAAATGGCGCGTGAGATGAGTGAATTTATTACATTAAACGATCCGGAAACGGAGAAAAATAATTCAAGACTCATTAGGTTTCTATAAATCTAAAAAGAAAAACTTATTTTATTTTAATTAATTATAATTAATGCTAATTTTACTACAGAGACGACGATAACGATCGAAGTGACGATGATGACGAGGAAAACGGTGGACGCATTAGTTTTGCAGCAATTAAACCTCCATTAGCTAAAGAAAGAGCACGGGAAGCTATTTTAGCTCTTACCCAAGAAGGTTTGTGTTAACTAAACAGAAATTTTAAAAATTAAAAATAAATTTACGATTTGTTATTAATTATTTTTTAAAATTAATGTTTAGATGAGGATGGTACAACTGATGAAGAAGTTGACGAAGAATTAGAAAGATGGGAACAAGAACAGATTAGGAAGGGTGTTAGTATCCCTCAGGTAATAAATAGTTTGTTTACATATTGCCTGGGCTCACAAAAATTTTATTTGGATTTATTTCAGGTACCAATGAATCAAAGTGCTCAGTTATATACAACTTATCAATCAGTTATGGAGTCTACTACTGATTCTTATGTTTCAAATTCGATGGAAAAAAGATTAAACATATCAACAACTCCACTGCCACACATTCCAGCAACTAATAAATTCACAATAACATTAGAGAGTTATAAAAAGCATTTACTGGAAAGGTATATTTTAAGCTTTATTTTTTATTTTTTAGATTTTGTTATTCTAATTTTTTTTTTACTTTAGGTTAGAATCAAAACGTGAGGTGTATCGTGCGCGTGAAAGAGAGCGCGACGGTTATCAGGATGATTTAATTACACGAGGAAATCGCATCTTGGAATTGGAAGAAGCTGCACCGACTGTGTCTCGAAAGTTCACTTTTTATCAAGAGATGCGTGGGTATGTCACAGACTTGGTTGAATGTCTTGATGAGAAGGTGGGTCACTATAATCAATATTTTCACACTTTTTATTTAGTATTTCATTAAATTATTAAAATTATTTATAAAAAATTGATTAATTAAAAAGTATCTTAAGAATATTTTAGTTAAATTATATAATTTCTATGAAAATTAGGTTTATTTTAAATTTATCGCTTTTTAGTTAGGGTATTGACAAAATTTTAAAAATATCAAAATATAAATTGAATTTTTTTATGCATGAATTTATTTTAAATAACACATCTTTTTACAGATGGCGAAAATCCTGCATTTGGAGTCGAGTTTTATTCAGCTTTTAAAACAACGAGCTCACAAACTCGTGCAGAGATCACAACAAGATACTAAAGATCAATCCGATGAGTTCATGGCTCAATTTAGTACGTTGAAATAATAAATACATAATACACCTAGACCCCGAGTTAAATAATAATAATATCTAAATTCCTATATTTATTTAGCAAAAATTCTTCAAACTCCTGCAGAACTTAATAATAAGGACACTGCAAGAGCGCGACGTGCTGCTGAGCGTGAGGGTCGAAGGTTAGTTTAATCAAAAATAAATAAACGAAAGATTAATATATTGTGTATTTTATTTTTAATTTAGAACGCGCAGGAGACGTGCCCGTGAAGCGTGGGGTCAAACATTAATTCATTTCGAGGGCATGTCGTCTGATGACGAAGAGATGGAAGCTGACATTATCCAATTCAACATGGAAAAAGGTCGGCTAGAAAACTTTGATAAAAATCAGGTTATTGTTTTATAAACTGCGTAAGATTATTTATTTAGTATATTCTTTTCCTGAGAAAGATTTTATTTATTATTATTTTTGTTATATTTTGTGTTCCACTATTGTATATTTTATTATTTTAGCTTTGCTGAAGTTTAAAAATTAAAACTAATATAATTTTGTTTGTACTTTTTTTAATTCGTTTATTTAGATCGATTATTGGATGAAGCTACCCATATATTTGATGATGTTGTTGAAGAATATCATTCGGTCAACTTAATCAAGAGTCGATTTGAAGATTTTAAGGAAAATTATACTGAAAGTTATAAGAATGCATATATTGGTCTTTGCATTCCAAAATTGTTCTCTCCTTATATTGGATTGCAGTTAATGTCTTGGAATCCATTAGAGGTAATTTTTTTTTAAATTTATTTTTCTTAATTGTTTATTAAATTTTTCTTTTTTTTTTAAATTTTAAATAATAAAAATAGGAAACTCGAGATTTCGAAGAATTTTTATGGTTTGAATCGCTTATGTTTTACGGTTATAACGAGAACCAAACATTAGAGAAATTAAAAGACGATGTTGATACAATGGTTATTCCAAATATTATTGAAAGAACAATTTTACCGCGGTTGACTGAATTAGCAGAATTTGTTTGGAACCCAATTTCAACATCACAATCGTTGCGTTTGGTTAATTTGGTACGGCGGTTAGTTAATGAATACCCAACAGTAAATGGAAAAAATAAAAAAACACTGCTTCTGATTGATGCTGTTGTAAAAAGAATGAGGAAAACTTTGGATGAAGATGTTTATATGCCACCTTATCCTAAATCGTACGTTATTATACATCTCTATATAGTACAGTGGAAAATGTTTAACACAACTATTAGGACAAATATTTTTTCTGTTAAAAGAAGTCGAACAGTAAGAACTTACCATTATTTGAACCAGAATATTACTTCGTGTTAACCTGTTTCCACTGTAAACCTAGGCCTGCTTTGCGTCAATTGGTTTTACATTTTCACAAACTTGTGTCGCTCTGAGTAATACTATTTTAGAACGTATCTACGGCACAAAGCGGGGCTTAGGTGTATTATAAATTTTATTTATAATTTTTAAACTTTATTTATTTTTTCTTAAAACAGGCTACTCGAGAATAAATTATCAGGTGCTAATGCATTTTTCCAACGTCAGTATTGGACCTGTGTGAAGATTTTACGAAATTTTCTCAGTTGGCAAGGAATTATAAACGATGCCATTCTACAAGAAATTGCTTTGGATGGTCTTTTAACTCGATATTTACTATGGGCCATGAACATTTCTCCGTTTGGACAAGATACGTTAGATAAAGCTAAAATGGTATGTGGAAATAAAAATGCGATTGGACGAATTAAGGTCGAAATAAGAGTTTACTGCAGGTTTACTGTATCAATGGAATTGAAATAAACACGGCCGACTTAAATCACCTGATCTAAACTCTTTTCGCGTATTGGATTTTATCTATCCTATCCACTTTTATCTTATCTGATAATTGGTTGGATGTATTTGATCCAAACGCAACCTCAGTGGGAAATAATGATTCACCTAAATCTAGATACATGTTATTGATTTAAATTATTTTTAGGTTGTTGCAACGATTCCAAGGTCCTGGTTTTCGAAAAGAGAAAATGAGAACACAATTCCACAACTTGAATTGTTTTGCAAATATTTAAAATCTGTTGCTGATACAATGAGCAAATTACCAGGAACTGATAAAATTAGTGTTATGTGAGTTTATTATTATTTTATTTTGTTTAATTAAATAATTATTTATTTATTTATTTCAGGGAAAAAATTAAAGGTGTTATAAAAATGCTAGTAACACTTGGAGCAATAAATCATGCAGCAGATTTGGCTAATCAGTTTAATGTAAAAGACGTGCTAAAGGAATAATTTGTGAATTGTGGTGTTGTTTTTGTATAGAAAAGATAAAAATTTGTTGAATTTTGTAATTTATAAAAAATTTGATTACTGTAAGCTCTTGAGTGAAACTTGAATTAAAGTGAATTTTAATTTAAAATTATGGTAGTTTTAATTATAATGATTATTTTTGACATTTAATCATTTATTTGTTTTTCCTATCTTTATTTCCTTTCATTAACAATTCATTTTTATTGATTATAAACAAGGAACTTGATAAAATTAAAAAAAAAAAACAACGAAAATAATAAAACTTGAATCAATAATTTTTTTCTTACTTCTCAGTAAATAATTAGTAAATCTGACAAATTGCATGCACTTTAGTTGTGGTTCACTGCGTGAGGACAAAGCGTCATCGTATCCACGACAACAAAATCACAACAAAACAACAGTTCAGATTATTCATTTCAGTTTACTTCCAAGATACTCTGCTCTTCATTAATACTTCTCATACCATGGCAGTAAGATCATAAGCTTAAATTGAAATTGTATTAAGCTAAAAAATGCTCAAGACATCAGTTCCAGCCAAAAATATTAGCCATCAATCTGGTGACGAAAAAACATACACTTTCGCTAGTTATCCTAGAGCTCTTCTCCAGCAATGTGGGATTGCAAGAAAAGCTAAATATAGAGAACAAGCTAAACTGTAAGCTATTTAATAGTTTAAAATTTGGTTGCATATATTTTTTTATACATACATTTTATATTTTATCTAAACAGTGAAGAACAACTCTTCAAATATGGAAATATCATGTATGACAGGCGCATTATGCGTGGATCAACTATACCTCATCACACTGTATCCGTGGTAAAAAATAATGTTTATTTGTTAAAATTAAAAAAAATTGCATAAATTAGCATTTTAAAGCAGACGTTTGCAGTGTATTTATACATAGTAATTTTTAGGGCGTTCCTTTGGATTCAAATGATGTACATAAACAGTTAGCTGTACGTCGAAGAGTTATAGGTAGACGCCCTATTAAAGGTCCTTTAAGAACCCTTTCACCACCCCCCATTAAAGGAAGACAGCATGTTAATGTTCAAACAGAATTATTTCTTGAAGAGGTATAGTAAATGAAATTATTAAATTATTAAAAATATTATTAAATTTATTAATTAATTATGTGTATTTCTAAAAATTTAGTTAGCTGCTGCTATTGAGGTTTTCGATGAAGAAAGCCAAACAGATCCGTTTATTGATCGTCCAGCTACTCCTGTGTTTGTTCGAGCAAAATGCGGAATAGATGTTCAAACACAGATTTATGAAGGAGAATTATTTGATTTTGATTTAGAAGTCTCTCCATTATTGGAAGTACTTGTTGGTAAAACTATTGAACAATCTCTTTTGGAAGTTGTTCAAGAAGAAGAAATGGCTTCCATGAAAGAACAACAACATATGTACGAGGAACTTAGATATGCGCAGTTTGTAGAACAACAAAGGCTTGAAGAACAAGAAAGGAGATTGAGAGAAGAAAAGGTACTTTATCAATTTATTTATGTATATTGTATGCAAATTATAGTTAGTCAGGTATTTAATCGTGAATTTCTTATATAGTTTTGTTTGATTTTAGGAAAATAGAGTTTATCAACATGAAAAAGCTCTTGTTAATCAAGAAAACACTGCTGAAAAAGTTGCAGCTTTTGCATTTGCTCAGAATTATTTGGCTGATTTGGCACCTACAGTCTTCCAAAGTCTTATGGACTCCAGTTATTTCATTGATCCAGTCACAAAAGGTAATATGATAATAATACTGAAAATGAAAAGGTTCATTTTAGATGACATTGAAATGCAATAAAAATATAAACATAGAATTACTTTTAATTACAATACTGTACATTAATAATAACAAACAATTCATATAAGAAAAATTTATATATTGATGTAAAAAATTGAATTTTAGATATTGAACAAGGATTTATGCCTTGGTTAATGAATCAAGTTGTTGACAAATTAAACGATCATATTTTGGAGTGTGCCATTTTGGATGGTAAGTTTTACAACATAATTTTTTTAGTTTCAATTAATGAAATTTTAATTTTTTATATATTAGAACTTGTATCTCACATTCTTGTCACTGGAGTTAAAAAATTTATGCCAATGAAGCCATTCATACCTGAACTAATGGCGAGTGAATATGACTTGGAAATAACAGCACCAGAAGAAAGTGTTGAGGAGGAAAGTGTTGCTGTTACTGAAGAGGAGGAAGTAATAGATACAGAAGTAGAAGTCGAGTATGAAGATATGGAAGAAGAACTGGAAAAATCATAAATTTTTTAAATTAATAATTAAAAATAAAAAAAACAATAAAATAAAATAATTTAATTTTTTTTTTTGTTTTTAGTTTCAAAAAAATGTTTTGTTAATTTGCTTATTTTTTTTTTTGTTTTATGTTTTTGGAAAAGAAATTCATCGTATTTTTTTTTTTTTATCTATAAAAATTTGCTTTTAATTTATAATATTCAATAAACATTATTTCATCATGTAATTTGTCTAAAACCCGAAAAAACTTGATTCACTCCTGATTATGTAATACCATAAAATCATTACTTTATGATCAATTTTTTATGCACAAAATATCTTAGTGGTATAATAATGATGCAAATTTGAATATAAATTGTTGAATTCTTTTTATCTTTTTCCACCTAAATTATCTTATTTTCATGCAAAGCGTGGGTAGAGCCATGTGGTTGCACCAGCTGACAGGTACCACAGCAGGTGGGGTTGATGGCTGACCCTAACTACAGCATTTGGGATTATAAATGACGATTACAGTACAAACAAATTGTAAACTCTGAAACTGCTTTGAAAACTTTATTCTATTCAATTTGAAAAAAAAATTCAAAAATTTGTTTATGTCGGTAAACAAATCCTCACATACTCACATCAAGTGGGATAAGTAAGTAAACAAACATTTTCCTACTTCGATTAATACTCCTAATAAATTTATTTATTGATATAAAATATTTAAATAATATTTATTATTAAGCATATTAAAATATTAAATATATTAAAATAACATATTAATAATAATTAAGAATCATTTCAGTTGTATGTTTAATGAAGATTTGATATTTACGATGAGCGCGGGTGAAGTAACAAAAGAGGTGCGTAATGTCTGCCACGTGCCGCGTTCCCACACTATTCTTCTTCACCCCAAGTTTGTTCTTCACCCTCCCCTCCTATCTCATTACCATCTTCTACACACAAACCAACAGCAAAATCATCGGAAATAGAATTAAATCACAAATTTCAACTGAAAAGCAAAACTTATTTCTAAAAAAAAAATACTTTTAACTCTTTCAATTTCCATATTCAACTTTCCTTTTTTACTAAACCTTAGATCAGCTATCCCCACCCTCACCCACTATTCTTTATACCCCTGTGTGGGTCCCCTATTGAGAAGAGTGATTAGTGACTATTAGGCTCGGATTGAGCGTGAACCTGTCGTAAAGAAACAGGTGCTGCGGGTCTCTCGTGGATCCGTCAGCTGGACATGAACAAGTTGGCCGAAACTGAAATGGGACCGCAAAGAGATGTTGGCTTCTGAGAGTGTCACAACCTCTACAACTGCTCTCGCATCTATGGATCTCCAAATTGGGATCGAGTCTCCAGCTATAAAAACTCAATTACATCTTGCGAAAATTTTTCTCGAGCATTCACCAATTGTCCATCATCAGGTTGGTGTAGGAGTTAATGGACAACTTGCAAGTTGTAACGATGACAGTGACGATTCTTGGATGAAGCATGTGCAATGGGCAAAGGATTGTCATTCTCAAAATTTGCAGGTAAATTAGTTTATTATCAATTATTTATTTTACTGTATTTTCTATATTGTCTGTTATCTCATTTAATTCTATAGAAGATAAAAATTAATTTAAGAAAAGAAGAAGAGAAAAAAGAAAATGATAGTTTAGTTAAATTTAGTTTATTATTACTGTATATGTATTGTGGTTGATTTTTATAGTTGATTTATTAGTGAAAATAATTTATTTTGTTTATTTTTAATAGCTCACAGTCAAAGAAGATTATTTAATCTTCTGTACTACAAAAAACATTCGACGAAATGAGGAATTGCTCACTTGGTTTGCGCCTAAATTGGTGGAAGAATTGGGGATACCATTTCTTACACCTGCAAATATTCAAGGTAAATACTTTAAATATGTAGCTAACTAAGATGTAAGAGTTAATTCTTATTCAAACAAAAATAATTGGAACCAGTTCCCAATTGGAATTATCTTTTAATTGAATTTCAATTGCAATTGAAATTCAATTAAAAGAACACGAATCAATTGGGTTCATGAACCCAATTGATTCGTGTTCCAAATTCCTATTGATTTTCAACAATTCTTTTATTCCCAGGTCATCAACGCTACGTTTGTCACATTTGCAACCGAATTTTTGCCAATCCAAACCCACTTAAAATTCATCTTGTTTTTCAATGCACATATCAACCGTCTTTATCCTCAAATAATTTACTTAGAAATCTTCTTATAACTCCTTTACCAGAAACCCGTCCATCACTTCCTTATAGACCATACCCAATCCGTCCACTAATCACGCCTCAACTAACCCATATTAATTGGCGCCGTGTGGTTTCCTCTCAGCCCCCTCCTGAAGGACCATTGTGTCAATCATCATCCATTCATCCTAGCATTATTACATCACCGAAGATGGCTACTCCTCGTCGAGGACATCAATGTATTTATTGTGGGAAAATGTATTCCAGAAAATATGGTTTGAAAATTCACATTAGGACGCATACTGGTTATAAGCCATTAAAATGTAAAGTTTGTTTACGACCATTCGGTGATCCGTCAAATTTAAATAAACATGTGCGCTTGCATGCTCAGGGGGATACACCTTATCGATGTGATTTGTGTGGTAAGGTATTAGTTAGAAGAAGGGATTTGGAGAGACATGTAAAATCGAGACATCCTAGTGTCAATGGGGCTGTTAATCCGGCTTCAAGTACTGTTAAAAATCAAACATCTCAGGTTATGTCAATAAAAGAGGAGAAAATATGAAATGTTCCTGTACAGTGGTATTTAATAAATTTAATATTTTTGTAGTTATTTATATCAGAAATAAAAAAATTAATTATACTGATTTAATTAATTTATTTCTAAATTTAATTTAAACAAAATATAGTAAATGAAATTAAAATTTCAATTTAAAGAATTTAATATCAGAAGGCGCTGCTCGAAAACAAGCGTCATTTCTCTGTTATTTGCATTTTAACGAATGCTTGCACACATTTGAAAAATGAGTAAGGTATTAATTATGAAGTAGAAAATATTCAACTAAGGTATTATAACGATGGCAAGTTTAAGTAGATTCGTTAATTTCATAAGCTAAATAGGTTTTTCCAGATTTCTTAGGTAATCCAGTCGTTTTTTAGGGTTACGCAAGACTCCATGTTGTGTCGGTAAGAAATTTGTTTGCATCGCTAATATAAATAGTAATTATACCATCTTTGAAAATGAATTAACAGGTTTATACAATTTATGTATCTTTATTCACTACAGGCTTATTTTATAAGATACATTATTGCTTCCGGTAGCTAAAGCGTCGTTAATTTCAGCTGACACATTATAATATGAACAGGATTAATAATTTTAATCAAGAGATAACAACACCATTTTCCTGATATAACTGTAAGTTCTATTTTTTACCAATTATTTCATCTCTGAAAATGAGTATAAAGGTTTAATGCAGTTAGGCTTAAAATAAAATAAAAGTATCACGTACAGTTTTTCTGGTACAATTTGATTTAACCTGCATGCTGGAGTACAAGATCCCATTCTACATCGATTTTCATCACTTATTGTGCATTCTGAATTTGAACAGGTATTTAGAAACTAAATTTAAAAAAAAATAAAATGAATTATTAAAACTTTATTTTTTGGGCAGTGCTATCGCGCTTAATCCATACATAAAATAAAAAAGTTTATATTTAGAATGCATTACTAACCGATTCACAAATTTCCTCTGGAGTACCTTAAAATAAAATAAAAATACAGGAGGTGATTATTAAACACAACTGCACTAAATATTTGCCTCAAAATATGGAAAAAATTTGAAAAAGATTTATCTGATTAATCACCAGAAATACTTACTGTATCCAACGCATGTTGGGCATTCATTAATTGGTGCTATGTATTTACTCATGAGGCAACCTGGGATTGGACAGAGTTCACCTATATGTATATGTATATATATATATAGTACGATGAGATTTCAAGAGATTGTGTAGCAGTATAATCAATTTTTACATTGTTTTTCACATTCTTCCAAATGACATTTTGTATAATTAACAATGCATTGATGTTGTAATGGACATGGATCAGTCTAAGCAGAGATAGATTAAAGAAAATATTAATACAAATGTTATTGATAACTAAACAACAAAATTACATCGCAAACAGATTTTTCTTTTGCCGTTTCTGAAAAAGGAAGAGAAAAATGTTTTTAGTGAGAAAAGCTGTAGGAAAAATTCTCTTACGTGGTAAGCCAATGTGTTCGGTTTCTTCTAAAATATCTAAAATTTGAATTTAAATTAAATTGTATGTAATTGAAAATATTTTTTAGGTTATAACTTACTCCAACACTTATACTCGGGACAAACTTTTTCAATAGGAAGGAATAATTCGTTTTTGCACCTTAACATTTCATTAGATAAAAATGGAGGTTCGGGACAACTAGGTACTGTGCATGTAAACATGGGGGGTGTTAAACAAGTGCAGTTAATGCCTCTTTTATATCCACTGATTAAATCAAATCCTAGGGGATAATTTTGACCTCCATAGATACAATGGGTGTTGGGGTTAGTTGTTGGTCTACTGGCTTCTCCTCCTTGTCGAAATTTAGTGAGTAAACTTGGTGCTAAAAGAATAAAACAAGTAATCACCCTGTTAATTAAGCTAAATAGTCTTATTTATATGATTTAAATGCAGTAACTTACGACATTGGTAGTCTATTGGACAACATTTGTTGTCTTCATAAATTGGAATGCAGCCATTGTCTAATTTATTGCTCATTTCTTCAGTATTACAATTTAATGGTGTGCAATAAGATTCAAATGATTGTTTATTGAAATTGTTATTGCAAGTGCATGAAATGCATTTATCTTGTATTATAATTTGTTCTCCATTGCTGTATGTTTTGCCATTGTAATTACAGTTGGTATTCAGATCTAATTATAAAGTTTTTTGTTAGTTTATAATATTTTAAAATTAATTTAAAATTGAACCTCCAATTTGATGATTAATTTGGACTTTACAATTAAAATGGCATGGACAACAATGTTGATGGTATTCTGGTTGACATTTACTATTGATATAGTGAAGCCACAAATGCCATGGACATTTTGTCATATTGCAAGAACTGGAACCATTTTCTTTACAAAAAATAAAAATAAAAATAAATTTAAAAAATGTTTATAACTTTGAAATTTTTTACCATCAACACTTGGTGTACTAGTTTCCAAAGGATCACCTATTAAATATTAATTATATTATATAAAATAATATATTGATGTATTAATGTGAGTTTTACCACTGATCACAGAAATTAAGCTCAAGATTGTTGCAAGTTGTAGTTTCATAATTATTTCAGTTACATCTAATGTTATTGAGTATAAAGGCTTTATATAATTTATCTCAAAGTTTCCTTGAACTTAAACAACCTTTGGATGTGTGAACTAAGAAAACAGATCTAATTACTTATTGTAATTAGATATAGGAAGTTTTTGGATTTGATTATTATTTGATTATTAACAACTTGCACAACAAAAAATATTTAAAAGAAATATATTTGAATTTTTTATTTTATATATTTATTTATTATTTATATATTCTTGTATGTTTTGTCATAATTTATAGTTTGATATTAATAATTATCAATTTATGTACTATTTTTACAGATATCTTTGTTTGTTCTTTTATCAAAAAATGGCGGTTTATAATATTTCGATACTTTGAACTCAACATTAGAATTGAGGAAAATACTAAAGATACAGATATGAAAATAATATATAAAATATATAAAAATGGTAATGATTTTTATTTCTATTTGATAGGTACATTTTAGCTAATTTTTTTCGATTTAATACAACACAATTTTGTAAGTTCTTGAATTCTCTATTACAGTATAATATCATTCTAGATGCACATTTAAAAAATTGTCAGTATAAAAGTACAAAACAGTTTCTACAAGAAATGTATTTATCATACATAACTACAAAAGGCAATATAAGACGATGGCACTTACGAAAACTTGATTCAGAATTTAAATTTTCTTTTAACTAAGACTTAAAGTAATATTGAATATAAATTTAAATAAATATATTATTATAGCAGGTATGCTTCTTAGTAATATTTGTACCGGTTTTTGCTTGCATCATGGGATAATGTTAATTTTTTGCAGTATTTTTGTTACGAAAATGCCATTTGTAGCTTTATATTAACCACTTATGGCCTTGTTTACTATTTTCTTATGGGTTCATTCATCTTCCGGGAGTATTCTACAAAGGAAAAAATGAACAGAAACTAAATATATTTGTTATACAATAGAACCTTTGAA
This sequence comes from Geophilus carpophagus, assembly GCA_034687075.1. NCBI lineage: Eukaryota > Metazoa > Arthropoda > Chilopoda > Geophilomorpha > Geophilidae > Geophilus > Geophilus carpophagus. The sequence goes on from JAQFZN010000296.1 coordinate 23,865, forward strand.
GTGTGAAACTAGTAGAAGTTTTTTAAGTGTTTGGATTAGGGAATTTTAGGATGACAGGAATTTTTGATTTGCAAAGTTTTATTGTTTATAAATACCCTTCTTCCATTTCAAATAAGTTGATAAAGCAAGCAGGATAACATGTTCCTTGTCGGCATTCATTTTCGTCAGCTACAACGCATCTTGATGCACCTGAGCAATAATCAGGATTCTAAATTTGAAAAAAAAATTCAGTTGATGAAAATGAATTGTTATTGTAAGTTTATTAAAACTAACCCATTCACAAGCTTCCTCTGGAGTACCTTTAAAACAAACTAAAATTAATTTTAGAAACTATTTATGGGTAATTTTCGCAAAAAGCAGGAAAAAAAAACATGGTGCCTAATTTGAATTTGCGTGCGATAATCTGATTTTGCGAGCAGTGGCGGGCTAAAACTAGGTAGAATTGTAAAACTTATATACTTACGAGGGCCCACACATGTTGGACATTCATTAACTACTGATACATATTTGCTCTCTGCTGTGCACGAAGGAACTGCACATATTTCACCTAAAAATAAGTATATGAATATAATTACAAATTACAAATTAAATATTTAAAAAAATGTATCACATTTTCTTTGACATGTTCCTAAGTAGCATTGAGTGTAATTTACAACACATTCGTAGTGCAATTCACAAGGATTAGCCTATGATATAAAAAGGTTACAACAATATCACTTATTAAAGGATTAATTTATTACATCACAAGCGTTTTTTTCTTTTTCCGATACTAAAAAGTAGAAAAAATGTTTTAAAGATATTTTTTTAGAAATATATTATCTTACTTGGAAAGTCAATGTGATGAGTTTCTTGTAAAATGTCTGAAAATAAATTAATCAATCAATAAATCAAAACTAATTGCTTTTTAATATTTTTAGGCGAACTTACTCCAACATTCATATTGTGTGCAGAAACTTGTCTCCGGCCATGAGAATTTGACTTTGCATCTTAACATTGGATTAGATAGAGATGGAATATCTGGACAGGAAGGAACTGTGCATGTAAACGTAGGTGGTGTTAAACAAATACAGTTGATTCCTTTTCTATATCCACTGATTAAATCAAATCCTAGTGGATAATTTTGACCTCCATAAATGCATTGGGTGTTTGGATCAGTTGTTGGTCGAGTAGCTTCACCACCTTGTCGAAATTTCGTGTTTAAACTAGGTGCTGAAAACAAAAAGAACAACAAGGTTTAACTGTAAATGATAATTGAAGTTATTTTAAATATCTTACGACATTGCCAGTCAATAGGACAACACTTTTCATTGTCATAAACTGGAATGCAGCCATTATTTGTTTTTATATCCATTTCTTGAGCATTACAATGGAATGGTTTGCAATAAGATTCAATTGATTTGCTTTCTTGATTGAATCTCTCACTGCAGATGCATAATAAACATTGATCATTTATATCAATTAATTGTCCACTGGTGTAAATTTGGTTTTTGTAATGACATGTGATGTTCGAATCTATATGATAGAGATTTTCTAATTGAATTTAATTTCTAAAAGGAAATTTGAATTTGAAAACCTTCAACTTGTTGATCAGTTTGATTGACTTTGCAATCAAAGTATATGGGGCAACAGCTGTCATGTTGATATATAGGCTGACATTTATTGTGAATATAATGAAGCCATAAATTCCATGGGCATTGTGTGATTACATTACAAGAAGCGGATCTTTTCACTTTAATTGATTTATTGGAATCTAACATTACAAAAGAAAATCAAATCAACAATTTGGTTTAGAATAGAACATAAATTAAAGTAATTTTTTGCCTTGTGCTTTTCTGTATGTGATATCTGCACATTTATCTTCGCATTCTGTTTTGCTTTGGAAATTATTCTTGTTTCCTCCGCAGCCTCCGTAGCTGAAAGAATTGCATTCGTCAGTTGATTGATCGTAATAATACCTTAGAATCAGGGCGTCACATGGTCCACTATCACTAGGTGATAAGCATTCATCTACAAAAACACAATTGTGAGAAATGAAATATAGTTTGGTATGAAGTTGAAATATTAAACAGTTTAAAAATTTACCTGAACAATGATTCCAGCATTCTGACACTGTTGGATAATAATTTTCCTTTGCCCATTTACATGAATTTTCAGTGTGTTGTGTGCAATCAGCAAGTGTTGTATTATAATACCAAGGCAAATTATCATCATCGAAATCTGGACATTGTTCATTTGGAGTATCAGTAAAAGCTGGCTCGTAGCATATAGTTTCAATCAGTGGAGGACGAGGTTCTAAATTGAAAAACAAAAATCTACACACATGTATCAGGGCTGTTTTGAAAAAATTGTGTACACTATGCTTACCAGTTTTTATAACTATACGAGTTGTTTGAGTTTGAGGTGGATTTGTTGGTATAGTACATGTGTACAATCCATCATCATCTTCTTCCAATTGATTAAAATATATTGCCCAAGTTGATGGTGGGAAAAATGTAAATTTTGTGTCACTTGTGTTTGTAACTGTTGATTCAGTCCCATTTGAAGATGTTAACTTCCATTCAATTTCTTTACCTGACTGCATAACATCAAATACAGTAATTAATACAAAGAAAAAATAATTAATAGAAATCTAAATAACATACAAGATCACCGCTAAATTTATTTGCTTGACAATAAATAGTCATTTCGCTACCAACTTTTGCCTTTATTTCATAACCGTTAGTTGACTGGTCATGTCCTGATAATAAAGAAATGTTTTAAAAAACAATCAAATTTTTAACTGGAAAAATTTTAATGGAAAATTTACTTTTTTTAGACAAAAATGCCATATCTAAATTTGGTTGTGGTGCTGAGCATTTTAACTCAGGACAACATTCTCCTTCTTTGTATTGGGTATAGCAATGGGGTTTACTACTGTAAAAACCCCAAGGACAGTCTATGATAGCACAACTGCTTGGTGGACCGGGAGTTGGTTTCTCAAATTCCCGATGACAAATACATATGAAACATGATGCGTCAGGTGTATTAATGTGTTCACCTAATTCAAACTCTTTACCACCGTAATTACACCGAAAATCTAAAATAAAATTTGAAATATTAAATAAAAATGTAAATTATTTAATTTAGAAAATTTGTCTTACCCTCATCATCATCGTCATCATTTGTTGTATTTGATACCAAATCATCACCTGTTTTAGTGAATGCAAATAAGTTAATTAATTAATTAATTAAGTGAAAAAAATTATAAATATATAAATTAATTTGTATTTTTTTTACCTGAGATCAAGGCAACCAAGGTGGAAAAGATTAAGAGTGCAAGATTCATTATTCTTGGGATAATTTCACCTCTGAAATGACTGCACTTGGTTTGGTTTACTCCAGTTGGTACCGTCTAAGTGTTCGCTTAGGGGCAAACTGCAAAATACATTAAAGTAAAGAAAGGAAAAATCTACGTATTTAAATTATCTTTGAAAAAATCTACAATAACATCCTTGAACTGAAAACCTATCAATTTTTTACAGGATCTTTCATTTATGTACGTCATTTAATACCATCTGATCCAACAGCAATGAAAAAAAGTGTCGTATTACGTAATTTATTGCAGACTTTTGAGGTCAAATCAAACATGAATTATTCAGTGAAATAATACAAGTGGCTGAATAATGGGGATAAAATGCACAGCTTGGAAGGATGATAAAATTTTATTATTTCTGAGCTGTAAATATGGAAGTCATATATATTTTGACTTTATTTTATTATAAAGGAAGTATATTAAAATATATTTATGTAACACATTGCATCACTAAACCTTTTTCTGTTTGTTTATTTTATTTCCTATTATTTGGCCATGACATTTTCTTAGAATTAATGAAATTTTATAGGTTAAGTTGCAACATATCACTTAAATTATACTTAATAATTAATTAAAATTATCATCAATGAAAGGGCCGAATATCAAAGGGCGAAGATATCAAAATATATATATATAAATTGAAAACAAACATTTAGGAATTTTTTATTTGAATTATTACTTGAACTGGTTCAAATGACTTGGAAGTTAGTGACTTTGTTGATTTTATTTGTGGGGTGTGTTTTGGTAGTTAAGAGTTCAGCTGATGGTAATTTTTTTTGGATAAATATTTGGAATATTCACAAATATAATGAAACTGATATTTTTTTTAATGAAAACATTTAGAGTACAGTTTCTCAAGCAGTGAAGAAAATTATAATGATGTGAAGAAAACTGAATTGCAACAGGAAGTGGATTATGAATTGAAGTATGACCAACCTAGTGAAGAGGCAGCTGCAAGCAGAAGAAAAGGAAATGCAGATTTAAGTAGTGAAGAATCTGATGAAAAGGTGACAACTCATGCTCCAAATGGACATAGGAAAAAAAGAGAGGAAGATTTAAGTAGTGAAGAATCTAATGAAAAGACGACAACTCATGCTCCAAATGGACATAGGAAAAAAAGAGAGGAAGATTTAAGTAGTGAAGAATCTAAGGAAAAGGTGACGACTCATGCTCCAAATGGAAATAGGAAAAAAAGAGAGGAAGATTTAAGTAGTGAAGAATCTAATGAAAAGACGACAGCTCATGCTGCAAATGTACGTAGAAAAAAGAGAGGGGATAGTTCTTCAAGCAGTGAAGAATCTAATGAATATACAAGAAGTTATTTCACAAGACCAAGGTTATATTATAGAACAACAACTGAAAATTACAGAACAACAACTGAAAATTATAAAACAACTGAAGATTATAAAACAACTGAAGATTATAAAACAACTGAAGATTATAAAACAACTGAAGATTATAAAACAACTGAAGATTATAGGACAACTGGAAATTATAGAACAACTGGAAATTATAGAACAACTGGAAATTATGGAACAACTGAAAATTACAGAAGAAAAAGAAAAGTTTATTTCAGCAGTGACGAATCTACTGGAATAAGTAGGGAAGAATTAAATGGAAAGATTTCAAGCAGTAAGGACTTTATCAGGGTTCTGTACAATGATATGCAAAGAAAATGGAGAAAAATTCCAGTTGAAAAAATTAAAAACGTTGATTTTGTTCGTTCCTTATTCAAGTATTGTAGTGGTGAAATGTCCTAAGCTTATTGATTTATAACAGTTTGTTTCATATGTTTAAAATAAATAAAATGTGGTGCAAGTGAATAATAAAATATTTTCTGGTAGTTAAGAATCTTTAGACTACAACAAAGCATTTAAAAAGAATTACAGCTGATCTAAGGAACTGCTCACTAGTTCTAACCAGAATTGATGCCGTTTAATGTTTCCAGATTATTATTATGTTAGGTAATAAATTTAACATTACCACTTATATAATAATTAACATTAGTTTCAGATTGATTACATGCAACTTTGACTAGTTGAAAGTGGATTTTTAATGAAGGTCAAAGAAAAATGTTGACAATTCGAAGCACGTCTAAAGTTTAAAAAATATATTTCATTGTAATTGGCAGTACAGGCAAAATGTTGCCTGAGGCTTGACTATCAAACAAACATTTTTGCTATATAAACTATATGCAAAATATCAAAATTGCAGGAAAATGAAGGTTCTTGTTACATTTTTGCTGTTAGCAGCCATTTATACTGCATTAGCAGTTGAGGGTAAATATTTATTTATAGATTCATATTCATAATTTTTGTTTGCACTTGCAACAAATAACCAATTCATAGCAGAAAAAATAATTACATACATTAATTTTTATAAGTTATAATATATACAGGCAGTTCTCTGGTTAGGAATGAGTTCAATTCTTACATGTCTTTAAGTTGGATTTGTATTTAAGTTCGAATAGTTAACTAATGTTCGTAAATTAGACATTTATAATTTAGGGACTGCTTGTAAAATTAATTTAATTCTTATTAATTTTATATATTTCTTAAGATGAGGATCAGAGTGATGGAAATTTATGTAGTAAGAAATGCCCTCAAGATTGTGGTTGCACACTAAAAGATGGAGAGGCAACCTGTCATTGCACTTCTGAAAATCATCCCTTGATCAAACCACCACCACCACCTCGTCCTCCACGTTCATTTCGGTTTAGGAGAGAAGAAGAAACAACACTATCTGATGATGACAAAACTGATTTGTGCAGCAAAAAATGTCCACAAGATTGTGGTTGCACAGTAAATGATGGTGAGGCAACCTGTCATTGCACTTCTGAAAATCATCCGTTGATTGAACCACCACCACCACCACCACCTCGTCATCGACGTTCATTTCGGTTTAGGAGAGAAGAAGAAACAACACTATCTGATGATGACAAAGCTAGTTTGTGCAGAAAAAAATGTCCACAAGATTGTGGTTGTTTAGTAAATGATGGTGAGGCAACCTGTCATTGCACTGCTGAAAATCATCCCTTGATTAGGAAAACTCCACCAACTCCTCCAACTCCACCTTCTAAACGAGTTAGGAGGGAAGAAGAAGAGGAGACATCAACAATGGCTCTTGCTGATCAAGCTAAGTTGTGCCAACAGAAGTGTCAACCAGATTGTGGTTGTTTGGTTGAAAATGGAGACGCAAAATGTATATGCACTGCTGAGAATAATCCCTTGATTAAGACATCAGTACCTACTCCTCCTGAATTGCTGCATACTACTACAGAGAAAGACAGTGACTAAGCATTTGCCAAGAATGTTTTCATTAATCAAGAAAAGGAATTTGAAATTCAAAGTTGATCAAATACCACTCCAGTTCTATTCTATCTGTTTTCAAATAAGAAATGTTTAATGTAATTTTTGTTAATTATCTTACAAGAAAAAATTATTGAAAATGTAAAATTAATAAAACTTGAAACTTGAATTTTAACTTAATTTTACAGTTTTAATGTAATATTGTCTACTTTTTTCACTAGATTTGTGTACTTGTTTAGGAAATCAAAGCTGCAACAACCTAACCTAACAATTAAGTGAAATTTAAAATACAGACATTAAGATTAGGATTAAGCTAATGTAGTGGTTCTTAAATTTATTGTGCTTTAGGATCTTTCAAAAAGGCTGTTTTCCTTACAGATCCCTTATGTTTTTCTTGAGTATTAGGAAAAATATTAGTAGAAATAGTTATACATGTGAAGATAAAGAAAAATTTCTTAAAAATGAAAAAATAACAAAACTTAAACATTCAAAGTTTTATTCTACATAACAATATAGTTATACATAAGAGTCCAGTGGCATAACTAGAAAAATTGGGCCTCAATGCAAAAAGCAAAATGGAAAATAAGACTCCTATGTGACTAAAAATGACTAAAAAATAAAAGCTATCTAGCTTACTTGGGCCCCAATGCACTGCATGCCACTGGTACTCATTTTTTTTGGTAAGGCACTCACAAACTTCAGAATACAGTTTAAAAAATGCTGGCCTAATGCAGAAACTAATTTCTTACTGTAGCTTTCTTCTTTTAATCACTTGGCACTTAAATTTTTAAAGTTTTAAAGTAGAGGTGATAAATATAAATATAAATATTAACTTGAAATAATCATAAATACATTTGTTTTAACAGAATGCAATTGAAATATTGCATATACAAATATTGAATTAACCTAATAATGATGATAACGCTTGTTTTTGATATTTTGGAGGAAATAGGTTGAAACTTGACATAATATTTACTCTAAAAATAGCAACTTTATCAATCCAACATAGAATTATGTTAACATATTGAGGTCATATGTTGTGGATATATATCAGTTAGGGAAACTCAACCTCATTTTCCTTAGTAGCATTTGCTCTGTCACAACATGATGCACCTTCATCATTTTTATCTCTTTTCTCTGTGCATTATGTCTGCACATGTTTTTTGCAATGATGAGGGTGAAATTGATCAATCTGGTGAGTTCATTTAATATAATCAATTTACTCAATTTCGAATAGTAAAATATGAATTTATGTTTAGTAAATTGCAAGTACAGAGGTGTAAATTATAAAGGTGGTGAAGTTATTCCAATTCGTGACGACGTTTGTTTACATTGTGTCTGCAGAAGTGGGTGGAAAAAACCCACTGAATCTTCATGTGCTCGAATTGACTGTCCATTTACTGCTTATGAAGATTGTGATGCAGTTTATTCAGAGGACCAATGTTGCCCTACATGGAAATGTCCTGATACCCATAAGTCGATTTTAGTATAAAAGGCTTGAAATAATCATTGCATTAAATTATTATACGTTCTAAAAATAAAATAATTCAATTCTGACTGCTTAAATGATTTTTTTTATTATTTATTATGATGGATTTACATTGAATAAAAGTGTATTTTGAAACACATTGATGAAGTAAAATTCGAATGGATGTGGGAATTTTCTAGGATATGAAAAAGAAATAGAGCAATAAATTATTTTAGATATTCTGTTGATATTGAAATTTTTATTACAATAGTTTCACAACGATTTGATTTAATTTGACAAAAACTGATCAAATGAGATGCGGTAATTTGCCACAATTATCACGAGAGGGCGCTAGGCGCTGTGGTTCGTGGTTTGAATATGGCGGCATCAATCTCAGGTAATCTTGCGTATTCAGTTTAATAATTGTTAAATAATCTAAGTAATTTCAGAAATGTTTTAATCTACGAAGGAACAAAAAGTCAAATAAGATTGAATTGAACTTCCTATTGAAGCTAGTGTAACTCCGACACCGCCATTGTTGTTGATGACTTAAAAGCGAGCATAATGCTGACACCATTTGTTGTACAGGTTAGTGATCATTCATTAAGAACATCACACATGGTAAGTGGGTGGTGGGTGTAGTAGCTCCATGACAAACTGTTACATAGGTAGGTGGGTGGTGTAACCTCTTTGATTGTCACAACTAACTTTATGGGTTGAGTAAATGTCCTGATTTAAGTAACATTAAACCTAAAAATACATTTTCATTCCATATTTCATCATATTTTTTCAGAACTTCATTCTCTCAGTAATAAATAGTACATACTACATGCTTGCACCTGAAGTATTCATATAAATTCATATAAATTTAATATTAAATCATGACACTGACATGGGTGAGGGTGGTTAAATTTCTCTGTGACAATAATGTGACATAGGTGGTCTGAAAAACCCAATTTTTTTGCATGACATTCTAAATTAATGGCCCCTTAGATTGTTGATGTAAAAGGATTTGTTAACCAAATTAAACTAAAATTATGAACAATTTTTTTTAACAAAGACCAGAATCGTTTAAAAAGTTTGAATTTAAAATGCAGCAATGTTCCCAACACACTTTTCAACAGTATATTTATTTTTGGATTTATTAAGTTAAAAATTTGAATTAAAACGTAATAAAAAATAAAGCCAATAAAAATATTACAATAACTAATTAAGCAGTACTAGGATTTAAGTTTCTAATTGCAATTACATTACCAAATCTCCCGGATATTTCTAACCATTCATTATCCATTAAGAAGTGTGGATAGATTTATAGAATAATGATCTCTGCCAAGCAGTTATTTCTAATCTGTATTTTAATTCTATCTACTGTATATTCTACAAAAACACAACAAGGGGGTGAGTATGTTTGCACATACTATTTGAATATTTTTGTCAAGTTTTGCTTTATTAAATTTAAAAAAATTAAAGAGTAGTATGCAGTGCAAACAAAATACAGTGGCGCTCGTGAGATAAGCAATCCTAATGTAAGCAATTATTGTTTCATTCTAAAAATTTGATATTAATATCTTAACTGTAAAATGTAATGGTAGCAGCAGTGCCTGTAACAATAGCTGCAGTCAATGTCTAAAACCCAAAATGGATATTCTTGTTGATCTCAATAAACAGGAAGTGATGTGAAAAACATGTTCAAAACTAGATAAACCATTTTCACAAAGACATTTGTGCCCTGTGATGTAGTTGGAGCAAGGCGAGTGAGTTGACAGCCCAGGGTGTAAATTTTAAAGGTGCAAAATACAGACGCTTCTCTACTAATGAACTTATGATTTACAAACAAACACAACGGTAAATAAAAATTTTGTTTTGCATGCCAATTCTACCTAGTACGGAATCTGGCAGCATCCCGGTTGTTTTTACTTTTGTTATTGCTTAAAATCTTGTGCATCCATTATTCATCATGGCTGGTGAAGATTGTGGCAGTTTTAATAGTGGTGATAAAAGACAAGCCATTTCAATGGAAACAAAGATGGCCATTATTAAAAGACTCAATGCTGGACAGAAAGTGGTTAACGTAGCACACTTTTACAAGATTAGCGACTTAAACATTAGAGAGGTTCTGCTAGCAGTCAAACTGGAATGGCAACACCAAGACTTAGCTCCTCCCATTAGTTGCAGTTATTGTTTAGGTTGTGATTTTTGTTCTGCTTCAGTTTAAGTTTTTGATGGCTAAAATTATTAAAAATTAAAAAATTTGGTTAAAATTTGATTAAATCTAATAAATAATCAAGTCTTTTTAATAATTTTGATTTATTTAAAAAGATTTAATTGGTTTTTATATTATTGCCTATTAAAACCTACACGTTCTTCAACAACATGTGGATCCCCTCTACAAGTTGAAAACGGCAACAATCAGCTGTACAACCTGAAGCTAAGCTCTGCCAGAAGTGATGATGTTTGGGCCTTCTAGATACTAGCCATTGCAGTTTGACTGCTAGCAGAACCTCTTTATTTCATGATACAAACAGCCATTCAGAACGTAACTCATTTGTTAGTAGAGGAGCGACTATGCTCAATTTTGTGCTTCGAACTGATACACCTGCGTAGGGCTGTTATATGGGCATGTTTTTGTAGTTTATCTTGTTTCCAGCAGATAATTAGGTTGAGGCAATTGAAGATATTTGATTTCGACTATTTAGAGGTACTTTTTATTTAGATTTTGATGTTTATGGTTATCTTAATACAATTGTTTATAAAAATTAATTAAATTGACCACAAATTTGGCACACTTTCATACCAAGTTATTATGTAAATGCTCATTTGAACTTGTTTTAAACCATTTATGTAGTTGAAATTAAATGGACTCATGCTTAATCCTTCGACACCCATGATATAATGCTCACGTCTACTTCCATGATAGGCCATTCTAGTTTGCGCATGCTCAGCATTTAGATATGCCCATTTATGATGTCTTTGTGATGAAACGTGCTTGCACACCACATTGCAAAGTTTAGACATGATATCATGAACTGATTTTATTTGTTTAATAAAATTAAAAGATGGTTTTAGGCATCAAAAATATAAAGCTAGTTGGAAAATAGTATTTGTTGAATAAACTAAACTATTTTTTCAAAATGACAATTATTTTTTAATAATAGTTAATAGTGATAGCAAAGAACCTAGTAACCAAATTAAGAACTTGTGTTAGATTGCTCCTCCTAATGTCTTTTACACAAGAAACATACATTTTTAAACAAATTTATAATAAAATAACTCTTAAAAATTTGAAAATTATTTCATATTTTTTAATTAATATTCTGGAGGAATAGGTCCAGAAAAAATAGTCATAGCATGGATATTTTTTTTTAAATAAATTTTTTTATAGTTGGTTGCTATTTTTTCCTATCATGGGAGTTGAAAGGTTAAAAACTATCAAAAACTGTTTAAACTGTAAAATTTTGGTTTTTAGATATTGAATGTGACTATTCTTAGTATGTTTTTGTATTAGTAAAGCAACTTTTCAAAAAGTTTTGATCTGCATTTTGTTGCTTATATTGCAAGTTCACTGTTTTATATAGCACATGATTACGATAAAAATTAAACTACTGATCAGTTGATCAATTATTAAAAATTTTATTTAATTTTTATAAATTAATGGTGAGAAAATTTTCTATTCTATAATGATGTACCCCTACCATTAGATGATGATAATAAACCCAATGGACGATTTAATAGGCAAGGAAATGCCAGACAACAACCATCATCTGTAGGAGGATTTCCTGGTCAACAATTTAAAAATCCTGGTTTTGATGGCGGAGCTCAAGGAGGACCATTTGGCGGTGGACCTCAAGGAGGACCATTTGGTGGTGGACCTCAAGGAGGACCATTTGGTGGTGGACCACCTGGAGGGCAATTTGGTGGTGGACCTCAAGGAGGACCATTTGGTGGTGGACC
>JAQFZN010000297.1:0-35924 GCA_034687075.1 Geophilus carpophagus
CTGTGTATTGTGCACCAAAAAGCACTTCAATAAACTTTTTAGAGTAGCATTGCAACGCATGCCGGGTACTGGCTAGTTATTAATATAAAACATGGAATATGTGGAATGTATAAATTTTGTATACCATCTGGCAGTAAATGTGCGCAACAAACTACAACGCTCTTATATATAGGCTTACACTTTATTGACATTTGTCAATTTGATTGGCACTTTGCATTGGGTGAGAGGAATGGTCCTTGGAGGGTTAAAAATGGAAGTTTCAGAATTGAAAGATGCATTTGAAATTATTTTGTCATAAAATTTCTTGTTTTTCTTAAAGATTGATATTTTTTAAACTAATGATAGAGTATTTGTACATTTTAGTAATAAAATCTGTTCCCTAGTTTTGCATGAATTTGTTTTTGCTGATAAAAATACAAAAATATGCTTGATTCTCAAAGAAATCATACACTCCCAATTTGAAAATTGGAGTAAACAAAAAAATTACATTTTACTGCATTTTACAGTATATTATTCTTTACCTGAAGTCTCAGTTATGTACACTGTATATGTATACAGTATAACAGTACACCTACATATCTTGTACTGTATGTGTATACTGTATACAAAGGCCCCTGCATAATAAGCGTGAACATGAGTTAGCGCGAACACATATAAACATGAATTAGCGCGAATTTCAACCACATGAATTGGCGCGAAATGAATAAGCGCGAATATCTCAAATGGGAAAATGAATAAGCGCGAAATCCGATTTGTTCCGATTTTTTCGACTTTCAAGTTGTTTTAGCCCGATTTTTCGATTTTCAAGTTGTTTTAGCCCAATTTTTCGATTTTCAAGTTGTTTTAGCCCGATTTGTTCCGATTTTTTCGATTTTCAAGTTGTTTTAACCCGATTTTTTCGATTTTCAAGTTGTTTTAACTCGATTTTTTCGATTTTCAAGTTGTTTTAACCCGATTTTTTTCGATTTTCAAGTTGTTTTAACCCGATTTTTTTCGATTTTCAAGTTGTTTTAACCCGATTTGTTCCGATTTTTTCGGAGTGAAAATCCGAGATTTAGTAATGGAAATTTCTGTCATGAAATTTTAATACCCAATAGGTTGAGTTGAAGGTATTTTCAATTTTCAAAATTAAAGGTAAAATAAAAAAAAAGTGTGTCGGTGAGATCAAAGTATTAAAAAAATAACAAATTGAATAATGAATAAGCGCGAAAATGAATAATTCGCGCTTATTCATTCGCGCTTGTTCATTTTTTACTTTTTATTATGGGGTCCAATAAGTAAAAAATGAATAAGCGCGAGATGAGTTAGCGCGACATGAATAAGCGCGAATGAATAAGTGCGAATTTGTGATTCGCGCTTTTTCATTTTCGCACCACTTATTGGGACCCATACAAAGTATATGAAAAAATGTAACATTATGTATAATTGCATAATCACATATTTAAAGCAGAATGAGCTCTAGTGCTGAGCTAAAAGAAGTTTTTTATTCTATTGTAACACATTGTGTTTATCATTCATATTATTCTGTGGTTTTGCAGGATTTATAATGACAGGCAATGAATTTAGTTCAATTGTTGCTGCTATTCCCATATCATATTTTGGAAATCGAGGTCACAAACCTCGTTGGATTGCAGTTGGAATGTACGTAGCTGCCTTTGCAGCATTTATAATTGCTCTTCCAGAATTTGTTATATCTGGAAATGAAGCCTTACTAGAAGCATATGCAAATTCAAGCATGAAAGATGTTTGCTTATTTAATGATCAGAATTTAAATAAATTCGCTTGTGAAAGTGATCGCAACAGCAACACATTTTCTGCAATGGCTATAATTTTTATTGGATTATTTGTGTATGGTTTGGGAACATTGCCAATGTATAGCTTAGGATATTCATACATTGATGATAATGTACCAAAGAGAACTTTACCCGGCTATTTAGGTAAGTTAAACAACAACAGTGTCATTTGAAAAGTTAAAATATGTTTATTTCAGGAATATCAATGGGACTAAGAGTAATTGGACCATCTACTGGATACATGTTGGGTGGTGTATTTTTAAAAATGTATCACGATCCGAAAAGTAAATAAAAATCACTTGTAATTTAAAAAAAAAATTATTTGTCAATATATATTTCAGAAACTCCTGATTTTGGTCCAAGAGATCCACGTTGGATTGGCGCTTGGTGGTTGGGATTTATTGTAATTGGTTGTGCAGTTATAATTTCGTCATCGTTTATGTTGCTTTTTCCTCGGGAACTTTCATTAAAAAATAGAGATAAACCAACTATAATTAAAACAAAAAAGGATACTAATAAGTTGCAAAAGAAACAACTTGCTGAAGCCTTGAACTTGCCAATGGGTAAAGATATTATTTTGTGATTAATTATAAACTTTTTAACTGATAATTTTTTTTATAAAGATTTTGCTTCTGCAATAAAAAGAGTTCTAAAAAACAGTATGTTAATTGCAATAACAATTGAAGCTACTTTGTATTTATTGGGAATTGTTGGATTTGGAACTTTTATGCCGAAATACTTAGAAGCACAATTTGGTCAGTCAGCGTCAACTGCCAGTGTAGTAACAGGTTAGATGATACAAATTGTATTAATTTGTTTTTATTGTAGTACAGCGTAATACGTCAACTGAAATATCAAAAGTAAATTTATTTAATTTATTGAACAGGTTCAACAAGTGTTGCAGTAATGATCATTGGATTAGTATCTAGTGGTTTTGTCATACAACGTTTTAGACCCAGACCTCGAATTTTAAGCGGATATTCCATCGCTCTTGGCATACTGCATTGTGTAACACTTATAATTTGCATGAATATAGAATGCGAAGAGAAAGTTGTAGTTAAAGGAAATCTTACAGCTGATAATTTGTAAGTATATTTTTATTATCTTTTTAAATAACAAATTATAAATGATGAGTGAAATGAAAAGAACAATCATTTACATTTCTTTGAAGCACAGTGATGTATGACATTGAGAACCTTTTGATAATTTTATTCTATTTAAATGTTATTTTTAGCTTAAATCTTGAGACACTGGACTCGAAGTTCTTATATTTACTGTTTATACTTTATTATTTGAACTTCTTGTCCAAGAATATAATTTTTTAAATTCTAAGAAAAAAGTATTTCATTTTTTTTGCCAGATATTAAAATACTGTATTTGAATGATAAAAGAACCACAAACAAACATTTTAGAAAACAGCATCACTATCATATCTTTAATTTAGATTACAATTGTCAGACAACTGCAACTCAGGCTGTAAATGCACAACTGAAAAATTTACTCCTGTTTGTGACACGTTTACACAAGAAACTTACTTCTCTGCATGTTTTGCTGGATGTACATCATATAATATTTCTTCTAAGGTAAGTTTAAGAAATATAACAAGTAATTTTATGCAATACATTAAGATTAAATTTTGATGTGTGTAGTGTAGATTCGCAGATTGTGTCATGTGCATGATTTAAAAGCCTGCTCTGATTTTTTAAACGTACATTTAAATTTTCAGAAATTCAGCATAAGATTTCTAAAATTTGAAATTTGAAATTGGGAAACATTAAGTCAGTTGGGCAAACCCCAAATTACAGAAGTTAAATTGACACAACATTCATTTGACACACATCTCATGGGGTTTATGCATGGGTGAGTTACACAAGATCTTTTTTTACAGCTTTATCAAAATCTGTGGGGTATATTCATATGCAGTTTATACAGGATGTCCTCAACTTGTGGACAAATTCCATTTTTTTAGGTCTGTCCTGAAACTTTGTTGAAAATAAAGGATTTACCACACTGTTATTGAGCCTTTTGACATCCCTATGGCACACATATTTCCCTAGTGTCAAAAAATAACTTATTAAAATACAATTGCCTACAAGGGCCCAAACAAAAACTTAGATACCAATAATACAAATAATAATTCCAGATTTACCTGTCCTATAATCGAAGTTTTGTACAAGCTTAATTCTAGTGCTATTTCAATGTTTGTGGTGATTTTACTCTTTCCAATCACTTTATTATGTCAACTTTTTGATCAAGTATAATAGTTTTTCTTTTCATTGATGCTTCGTCAATAGTTTCATTCCATTTAGGCTTTGGAGCTATGGTTATGGTGTTTACAAATGCATTATACTGTAGTGTTTACATACATTTAGGATGCAAGTACAAATGTCATATGTTGGACATACTGGGGACCTCCTGTGTGGGGAATGTTCATGAAAATACTATTACCAAGATGCAGATCTTGCTCAAGGTAGGATCATGCCGAGCCCAGGAACAAAATATCAAATAATTCGGAGCTCATTTTAACTGTAGAAGATCTTTTTTTTTTAAATCCATGTTGTGGGGTGCATGTTTACTCTCGAACAGGGCACTTACGGAACTCAGGCTTGCTGTAGCAGAATATTAATGATTATGAACAATATAAAAGTTCTGATGATAATCTTAGGAAAAATATCAAAACGGCTTTAAACGTAGCAGTAATTAAAGAGAAATAGCAGATTAGCCAAAAATAATAAAATAAACACTTTAACAAACACATGTAAAGACTAAATAAAACAGACACAAAATTATAAATTGAGAATTAAAATTGATATACACAAAAGATTGAGAAAATTAATAATTGATAAATCAGATGTCAATTGTTCAAACTCAGCTGATGGAGGTACATACAGTATATTTTTTGCAAAAGATTGAACTTAGAATTAAAAAAATGTTATCTGCTTATCTACTTTTATTTTAGCTTTGGCAATCAAAAATGTACCTGTTTATTGATATTATCTTTGCAGACTTATACGAATTGTAGCTGTGTTGATTTATCTGAAGCAGAAGGTGTATTGAACTCTGGCAAATGTCTTACTCATTGCACTGCATTTTTTTGGTATGTTGCCATTATGACTGCAATGCGATTTCTGTTGTCAACTGAAAGAATAGGTGGCATGCTGATATTTTTTAGGTAAGTTGATGCATTAATTAAATGTTCTATGGACTAACGTTAGATTGTAATCTCTGCCCATGATCTTTTGTTGTTGCTTTCTGCGGCTACTGTAGTCGATCCTATGTTTCAACTTCAGTTACTGTATTTTCACTTACACAACCCACGGGTTATACAGATTATGCAAACCCTGCACAATAAATTTTGAACAATTGTATAATTTTATTGATTTGTTATTTTTTTAAGTTTTTAATTCTTTTATTTCTGACTCATCTGCACTTATATCGTCTAGACTTATTAAAGATATCCATGATTGCATCTGCATTGACATTTTTGTGCAACGTAAAATGTGAAATATTCTTCCAATCTTTGGTGATTGCCAATCTCAGTTCATCAACAGTTAAAAATTGGTGTCCACCCTCATAAACTAAATGAGCAAGCACTCCCCACAAGTTTTCTATTGGGTTAAGATTAGCTGAGTATGCTGGCTAAAAAAGAACCTTAATATTATGATCAGAAAATCATTTTTTCATCAGCTTGGATGTATGATTTGGTGCATTATCCTGCTGAAAGATGAAATTTTCACCTCCAAGAACAACATCATATGCACTGAGTTGATCTTCTAGAAGAGCACTATAGGATACTGAGTTTATTCATTCAGAAATAAGCTTGATGTCACTCATTCCTTGGACAGAAAATGCTCCCCATGTCTTCACTGATTCTCCTCCCATTTGTCTACACATTTGCACATCATTAGAAATTTTTAGATCATGCCAATACATTTGACACCCGTCAGGGCCAACCAAATTAAACTTTTTTTCATCTGAAAAAATTACAGAGTACAAATCATGTGTTCTGGATTTTGTTCTTTTTATGCCAGCTACACTGATTATCTCCACAAAACTTGTTTTTAAAGAAATTTTTTTTTTAATTTTTAGATGCATTGATCCAAAAGATAAAAGTTTGGCATTAGGATTTTTGAATGCTGTTTTGTGCTTATTTGGTAAGTTTGAGTATATAAATATTTTACTATTTAATTTAGTTAATATTTAAATGTAAATTATAGTTAATAATTGGATTTTATTGCTAAAAGCAGTATACACCAATACCTCGCTACTTGGTAGCTCTTTTATGTGATGTTTTGCTCAGGTCACGTCAATTCACTGGAAGTCAGTTCTTCCCCAGTCATTGATTCTTCAGTCAATTCATCAAATACACAATAATACAATTTTACTTATTACACATATTAATAGCTTATACCAGTTTTACTTATACCTTGTTTGCACCAAAAGTAGGGTCAGCTTAAACTAGTTTAACTGTAAACTAGTTTACCTTAAACTAGTATAAGCTAATCCAGATTGTTTGCACTGTTCACTGGTTTTAACCAGTGTCTATACAAATGTAGGTGATAAACCAGACCATATATAGGCGATAATCCAAGATGGCTGCCAATGAAAACAACCACATGCAATTAATATGTTGTTGCACCATGCATTAATAAGTGAATAAATTTCAACATCTTTCCAATTTTCTTTAGTTTTTTAGCTACTTTGGCAACTATCGCTTTAGCCATTGTTTCCCGCCAAATAGTAGCCAATGAGAAGAAAGGGGGGAATTCTGGGAAGGTTTGTAAACTAGTTTAAGCTCTAACCCCAGTTTCCAGAACTGGGGTTTGCTTAAACCAGTTTGAGCATTTTTAAACTAGTTTAGGTTAATCCAGATGCGTTTGCATCAGATTTTAAAACTAGTTTAAAGGCTTAAACTAGTTTACATTTTTTGGTGCAAACAAGGTATTACGGTGGCTTTTGTAGCCAAGGTTCCAGATTTTATGATTTTAGTACTAAATAAAATTTGGATAATTTTGGATTTAGATGTTTTGTAAGTTGGTATATGCTGATAAGGGGTGAAAAAACATTAAATAGTAGGATTATTGAAAATTTAATGCCAGAAATGGATTCTAGACGTCAGATTCGGTCTAGATTTGATTTAGATACTTTATTTATTGTTTGCAATTTTTAAAATTTATTATTTTGAAATATTTAGTTGCATTTCATAATCAAAAATTTTGAAAATTAAAAAAATATAGTAGGGGTATACCCGAGTTTAGTATTTCTCCTTCTTATTTGCCAAATTCGTAAATGATACGAAGCTGCGTATCAATAAATTTTAAAAAGCCAATCAGGAGGCATTACACAATTCGTATTACCTAAGTAAAAATACGTAGCTCAGAGGCTTCTCTATTTTTACGAGATCCTCTTTGTATTTTCATTCCAACATGGCGCCTAAAATGTTAACCTCGCTTCAAAATTTTTTCTTTTCATCCACTAAACCAATCTTTAAAAACTATAGCTCATTAGATTTGTCTAATTGAGACAAATCTAACCAGTATCATATTATTATATTTTGATTATTGGATGGCAGAGATATCACATTGTTTAACGATTGGCAATTTAACATGGAAGTGCCGACCTGTTAATAAATAGTCAGTTACTTATTTGAAGTTAGTCGCAGCCAAAACAAAAATACAAAATTGTTTACAAAATTAAAAAAGGGGATTACCCAGTCAATACAATATACACAGCTTTACGAGACCAGAACAAGATACACACATATGAAATGTGAACTTTACAAAGCGATAATACACAACTTGGTAATATACACAACCTAGTAATATACTCTAAATCTGATGCCCAGAATCTAATTGTGGCATAAGATTTTCAAAATTTCTATTATTTAAAATTTTTATAATAACTATTACACTTCTTTTGGACCCCCTTGTGTTAACGTACCAAATTGTAACTGATAGATACCCACTTTTTAATTCTACATACAGACAGAACAGTATTAAATGAAATGGAGTCTGTGTAGAAGGCATGTTGTAATAAATAGGTCCCTGTACAGTATAAAAGAATATAACTACAAGAAAACACTGATAATCTGAAAAGGCCATTATGGCAAATACGGTAGTAATAATATAACAAGTGACCTTATAGCGAGGTATGCTGTAAAAAACTGTGTAATTATAGAATTACAATTGATTTTTTTAAGCTTTTCTTCCTTGCACGATGATATATGGGGCAGTTGTTGACAGCACGTGCCTTGTCTGGGAAGAAAGTTGTAATCAGAGAGGAAATTGCTGGGTGTACGATGTAGACAAATTAAAAAAATGGCTTCATGGATTAACAGCTGGATTAATTTTTGCGTCTCAACTACTTCAGGTAATAATTATGTTTGTTTTCAAGATACATTTTTGAGTGAAATATTGTCAAAATAGATAATTTAGTTATTTTCATAATGCTTAAATTGAAATGATTTATTTTAACAACAATACATTTGTTTGAACAATATTATAATAAAGTGCAATTTTTTCTAGTGTTACATTTGGTACAAATGCAAGAATTTAAAATTATATGATGAAATTACGTATGAAGAAAAAGATAAAGACATCTTTATACCATTGAAAGAAAATTGTAATGAGATTGACAAATGATTTGAATAAATTATTTTAAACAAATTAAATATGTTATTAAAATAAAAATATCTAAACCACTCATTGTACAGCAAAAGTTTGTTTCTGTTGAAAATATTTTGATAACGGTTGCAGACAGATTAAAACTAATAATGGGAACGAATAAGAAGTTTGGAAAGCACAACAATGGTAATTTAAATGCCTTAATTTAAAAAATTCATTTTTGTAATATTTTTATACATCAATATACTGATAGTATACTTTTTTAATACATTGTTATGCAATACTTTGTGAGGTGGAGGCAGCTAGCGCCCTTTGGCACCCAGCACTTTAAGGCTGCAGTCCTATTTGTGAGAATAAATGAATGATCTTGCTCGAAGAAGTTGATATGAATAATACGAACAAGTGTTTATTCTTTTAAACACAATGAGCAGCTTGCTCGTACAAGGTATTAACAGGTTAAGTACATGAGAAGAAGTGAAGTTTACAATGGATAGTAACTTCCCTCGTTACCTCGCTTTAGAACACATACAATATTATGCCATGTTCACGTGCTACGCGCAACAATTGGGCGGCATACCTCGTTCCAATACTAACAATAACATTGCACATAATGTCTTGTGAATACATTCCAATATAAACAATACAAATAAAATAGTAATGAACATAATAAAATATCACAAATAATATTAATATTAATCTGGTATTAAATTAATACCACACTATTAGCCTAAAGATTATTCAGTTTTTAATTTTTAAACCATAACAGGAAAAACATTTCAATTACAAAGTTGTAGAGCATGATCTTACAAAATATTGTTGTTAAAATTTTTTAAAATTGTTTACAGGTGAGGTATAAAATGTTAAGAAAATGTGCAATTATTAATTTTTTCAGAAGCAATGCAGGAAAGTTAATTAATTAATCATAAAGTTTAATTTTGTTATAACCAATTAAACAAAATACCAGATTTTTTTTTCTTTTGGCTACTTCACATGTGCTCTCTTCTCCTTAAGATCATCATCAGAACATTTGGTTTAACTATATTTTCTGAGGCACTACGTTTGAATAAAAATATATCATTACACCATAAATAAAAATCTGGACATTATAAATGAGGTGAATAATTGAGCCGTACACAGTTTTTAGATATGAAGAATATATAAGGTGGTGTTTATTAACTGCTAAACACATAGAGCTACTTGCTCTTTACAAAAATCTCGACAACAAGATGTGATCAACATGAGAACTAATCTCAGAATCAGATGATACAATAACATCACACATGTTATATATACAGTACACTTGTACAAAGGATGTGACATCATCGCCACACGCGCCAGACACATGACCCATGACCCGCATGTCTGCTCGTTACTTGTTACAACAATAGCACATGTCAATCACAATATAAAAAACACTTCTTAATTATAATATCTAACATTATAAATTAACTTGGTATCTTTCAGATACCACAATAAAGAAAAAAATTAAAGTGCTGTAACTTTTTAAAGTTTATACATGGAGTTTTATTAAAAATATTTAACGATTTAGAATTGTCTGTTCTTAATCTATATAAAATACATTGAAGAAAGTAATTTCCGACAACAAAATAAGGAAAAAATAAAAATTATTTTTTATGATTGGTCTTATTATCACCTTATTCTTACGTGTTTTTCTTCAACCCTTTTTTCTAAAGGTCTTACACACATGTATTCTTTCTTACCATATATTAGCTAATATAGGCTGTGGCTTATACAAGATTCTACATATAAATGCCATACCTCATATTGCGGTTTATATTCAGATGCGACTAATAAGAAACGTTAAAAACAAATTTTTATAATAAAATATAGATAAACAAAATAAATTAAACAACTTAAAATGTATTATATACTATTAACGTTTTCTCTTCATCATCAGTCAAACCATCTGTAGATCATCTTGACTCAAAATGTTATATTTTCAGAAATCAATATACACTTCAAATGAAAAGTGTACAGTACACAATTTAAAAAAAATAGAATTTAAATTAAATAAAACATTATTCCAGTGCTAGAAAGCATTAAAGAAAAAAATTTATATTTAAAACTACACTTCCAGAAATTGCCATCTGTTGGAGCTTGTTGGCAGTATACAGTATAGTTAGAAATTAAATATTGTATTTTAATCTAATAAAATTTGTTGAAATAAAAGTTTTCAGAATTATAAAATTATAAAATACACAAAAATATATTTATACAAGTACAGAATCGTTGAAACAATTGTTCAATTACTTCCTGCGTTTACAACCAATCAAATCACCTTTACTCAACAAATTTTCATCCATCTACGCAATTTCGGTCAAATCGAACATAATTAGTTTTCCAATTATTAGATAGAAAGCGATAGCACTGATTAGACTAAACTGAAAACTAGACGACACAGATCAGTACTACAATTCAGCCATGACATACATAAGTGTTTTAAAATTTATTATCTTTTTTATTATTAATTTTGATTTTTTATTAATTACTCAAACATTATTGGAATTATTTTTTCTTATTTTATGTATATTAGGATCCACAGTGTACGTTGGCGGATTGGATAAACAAATAACGGAAAGTACTTTATGGGATTTCTTTATACAATTTGGGAGAATTGGTAAAAATTACATTTTATATAATTTTATTGTTATTTATTTTAATTTTTTAATTTAAAATTTGAAAACCTTTTTTTTTTCAATTATAGATTTTGTTAAAATAAAACATTCTCGTCAGCCAGTTTACGGTTTTGTAAAGTTTACTAAAGTAGAAATTGCAGAAGAAGTAATTAAAAAAGAATCTCTTACATTAAATAACAAATTAATTTGTGTAAAAAAAGCAATGTATAACAATCGCAACATTGGAGGTATCACCATATTTATTGGAAATTTAGATCAAAGAGTAGATGAAAAACTATTAAACAAACTATTTAAACAATTTGGTGAAATGATACATCCTCCTAAGGTATACTTATTAATTCACATAAATTTCAACAGTAAATTTAAACTAGAAATAAGTTAATTGTATTATTTAGGTTTTGAGAAATCCAGTGACAGAATTATCTAAAAGAAGTGCTTTTATTACTTATTGGAATTATGACGCAGCTTGTGATGCAATAAATATAATGAACAAGAAAGAAGTATACAATCGTCGTATGAATATGTCGTTTAAAAAAATGAATTATGCGATTAAATAACCTGCGAATCAGTTCTTGCATGAAAAAAAAAGTCTAGAAACATAAAATAAGCTTATAAGAAAGCATCACAGCTAAAATAGATATTTTAAATTAACATTTATTTCCCTAAAATATGCTGAAACTTTTACTTTACACAATTGAATTTAAATGTTTTGATTGTAATTTTATCTATTTTATGATTATGGAAAATTTAAATGTACTTAATAAAATTTATATCTTTTTTAATTTTAGTGCTTATACTTATTAGATGATATTTTAAAACTTAATAAATAAGTTATCTATTTAATCTTTTCTAGAATTAAATTAATAAAATTTTATTTTTTAAAAAAGTTCTGATGACGATATTAAGGATAAGATTAAAAAGGCCTTAAATAAACGAGTAAATAAGATGACGCATGTTGACAAAGTCAAAAGCAATAAAATTAATTAAATCTACTTTATTTAATTTGAATGTTATAATAATGTTTTAGAATGAAAAAAATACAAAATAAATGTTGTAATATTAAATGTATCATTTCTTATTTATTCATTTTTTATATTTTTAAATAAAGTTGCACTGAAATGATAAATATAAATATTTTTTAAATTTTCTATACAAATTAACAGCCAAATATCAATGTTATTAATTTACATGATATAATTTTTGTATGAAAATCTAATGAGTTTATGTAAATCGTTAGCTGTAAGGATGAATGAATAAATTATATACATTAACACACAGCTATCACCTTAGTTTTGGTTCATTGGTGACAAGTAGAGCATCTATTGCAATACTGTATTGCTATTACAAACCATACGCAAATCATCAAACATGGCTGGCGGTAAATAAAAGTTTAATTACAATTTTTTAGTTCTTTTTCTTAAATTTCTTCATTCATATAGCACCATATGAAGAGCAAGCTATTGAAGCCACACTATATGTTGGAAATTTGGACATTCGTGTAACTAAAAGGCATTTAACATACGAATTTAGTTCTTTTGGTGAAATGATTCGAAGTCCTAAGGTATTTACATAATACAATACATAGAAAAATCTGTAATCTTTCTCTAATATTTAATTAACTTTTTTTTTTTATTTTTTATTTTTTATAGATTATAAGAAATTACTTAACTGGGGTATCAAAAGGATGGGGCTTTGTATTTTACAGAAGTTTTGAAGCAGCTGATAAAGCCATCAAAGAAAAGAATAAACAATTTTTAATGAATCGCCGTATGAAAGTGAAATACGCATTCAAAAAAGGATCCAAAACTGAACATCACGGAAGTGTGAAAGATCGGGTACAAGAAAAACAGATGCTGTCAATAAAATTGAAAAAATTATCAAAAGGTATGTATAGAAGTAAAAAAAAACAGCAAATTAATATCTAAATATTCAAATTTTTAACTTCAGCCGTAAACCATCCACAATCTATTTCCGAAACTCCTGTTCCAGCGTCATTTTATGCCGAGTCTAGTTATTTCTTAGACACAACTCCAGCTATAAATGAAATTCCATCTTTTCGAGATTCTGATTTGTCATTACCTTGCAATAAGCTTACCAAATTACCAAATTCTTCGTCACCAATTTCTAATACTCCAATTTTAACATCATCGGTATCTGTGTTGCCACCTTTTATTAATTCCAAGATATCGCCAATTTCCTCACCAGTTTCTTTGTCAGACGAATGTACAGAAATGCCATCAGTTGCTAGCACTATATTTCAATATTCGTTGGATACTCCTCGTCTATTGCGTTAGTATAATATTGATAGTTCGGACTTTTTTTAATGTTATTTTAATACTTAGCCATATTTAGCGTTGCTCCATGCTCAGATTTCTCCTCATGGTAACATTGGCGAAAACATAACTAATAATTTGAAAAATTCTTGGAATTTCGAAGGTAAAGAATAGAAAACTTTTCCATTGTATAATGTTATTGATTTTAGTTACTAA
The DNA here is from genome assembly GCA_034687075.1 of Geophilus carpophagus. Lineage (NCBI taxonomy): Eukaryota > Metazoa > Arthropoda > Chilopoda > Geophilomorpha > Geophilidae > Geophilus > Geophilus carpophagus. The sequence continues at coordinate 13,563 of JAQFZN010000297.1, forward strand.
TTTTGCAGAATAATTATTGGAATGCCGAATTCAATACCTGATCATTCATCAAAAGAAAAAAGAAAAAAAAATTGCAACTGTTTTATTACTTTAAAAATTTTAATTTGAAAATAAAATAATTTGTGAAAAAATTTATTTTTGTTAGTTTTAGCATAAAGCTAAAATTGTTCTTGAATTTTATTAGATAAGATATGAAAATTTGATTGCTACATTACAATTAAATAATTTAAATTGTTGGCACTTTACGTATGGTGATTTTAATATTTTAAAATGATAAACAAATTTAATTAGATGACTTAAATATTAAGTAGTAAATAATTAATAAACTGAAGTTTATAATTAAAATGAAATTTCTGAAATATTTGCTTAGATTTTTGCACGAATAAATAATTGCATATTTTTTAAATTTAAATATACACAATTGTGTATATTTAAATTAATGGCTAAGTCCAGTTTGGTTCTGTATCTAGTATACGAAAAGTCAATTGTGGCTAGTTATAGAAAAGCTCATTGCTCATTTCTCATTTCAAGAAAATAATTCGATTCAAACGGAACAGTTCTCTGAAATCAGCTAAAAATGTCTGCTTGTGACACAGGTAATTTTTAAGACACCGAGATGTAAATCAAGTTTTTATTTAATATTATTCTATATTTACTTACAGATATCCCAAATGATAAAATATTTGCCAAATTATACATTAAAAATTTGGATTACTATGTACATAATTACCAATTAGTGAAATTATTTCATAAGTTTGGACCAATGAAAAAAAATATAAATGTACGTATATTAACAACTATTTTTCATTGTTTACTGTATTAATTTTTTATTTTTAAATATCACAGATTATGAGACATAAAGAAAGAAATAGTGCATCTGCTTTTATTTATTACTACAATTTTAAACACGCTGATAAAGCAATCAGTGAAATGAATGGTTTTCATATGTTCACTCGTCGCCAGGACCATCCTAGTGATGTAGTCTCTCGAAAGATAATTGTGGAGTATGCACTAAGAGGAACTTTAGCTGGTGGAAAATATGGAAGTGTTGTTGATCGTTTAAGAAAGGAAAATTCTATAACAAGATGGCCATTTACAACAGGCAAACTGCCATTTTACCCTCCTGAAATAAACCTTGATGATGATGAAGAAAACAATGCAAACATGGCATTCATTGAAACCAACTTAGTAAATATCGGTGGAGTTGTAGATAAAACATCTGATCCAACAAATCCTATTAGTATTCATCTTACAAAACAGGTTGATGCTTCCATGTTTTATCTTCCTACATTTTCAACGCTCCTGGTACGGGAGTGTTGTAGTTTAAAAGCCAATGGTAATTTTATATTAAATTTATATTTTTATTCTTTGTACTTATTTCCGATATATTCACAACAGAAAAAGTGCCATACTTCCAGGAAATAAATCTTGATGATGGTGAAGAAGACATTGCAAACAAGGCATTGAGTGAAACCAACTTAGTAAACATTGACGGAGTTGTAGATACAACTTCTGACACAAAAAATTCTATTAGTATTCATGTTGCAAAACAGGTTAATGCATATTCTGACTTTAATCTTCCGGCACCTTCATCGCTCCCGGAACAGGAATGTTACAGTTTAAATGCTAATGGTAATTTCAGATTACATTATATTTTTATTGACTGGTACTTATGTCGTATATACACTATTAGTGCCATATATTGATTCTAATTATAATTTTTGTAAAATGTAGATACATATAACATAACTGAATTGGATCCTAAAGTTTTGTTTCTGAATTAAGTCTTAATGATTACTTTGTTTCTAAATTAGATCCTAATGATAATCCTACTGCTGATCCCGGTTTAGGAAACTTAGATCCTAGTGATACCTGTGTTTCTGATTTGGATTTTAGAGATGACTGCACTCTTAAATTGGATTTCAATGAGAACAATTCTCTTAAATTGGATTTTGACTTAGATTCATGGAATAATCGTGCTCCTGAATTAGGTGTTAGTAGAGACCGTTCTTCTAAATTGCATACCGATACTAGTGGCGACTATTTTGCTGAAGTGAATCCTAATAAGGACCGTGATCCTGAATTTGGTCTTAGTAATAAACCAGTTAATGATTTCAGTTTAAATGAGTTGAATCTCAATAACAGCAGATACAACTATTCTTCTGATTCCGGTTTAGATAAATTGAGTGCTGAATATAATCCTATGCCCGATCTCACTTTAGATGTATTGGATTTTAGTAATAATTCTAATTCTGATTCCAGCTTGACTAAATTAAATCCGACTAATAACAATTATACTCTTGAATTCACTAGTAATAATACTGCTTCTGATTCTGGTTTAAACAAATTGGATCCTAATAATAACTTAACTTCTCAATTGGATGCTAATACCTGCAAGTCTTCTCCTGAATTTTATTCTAGTCAAATCTCTACTGTAGAATTAGACATTAATCAAAGTGTAACTCCTCAATTTGGTACTACTCAAATTAGCACACCGGAATTGAATTCAAGTCAAATCTCTTTGTCAGAATTAGACACTCCTAAATTGGATACTTCTGAATTGGATACTCCTGAATTGGATACTCCTGAATTGGATACTCCTGAATTGGATACTCCTGAATTGGATACTCCTGAATTGGATACTCCTGAATTGAATTCTCCTAAATTAGATACTTCTGAATTGAATCTTAATCAAATTTCTCTCCCTGAATTAAATTTCAGTGAAATATCACTTCCTGAATTAGATGAAGGTCAAATTTCTGCACCTGATTTGGATTTTAGTCAAATCTACTTCTGAATTGAATGAAAGTCAAATCTCTTCCTCTGATTCAGCTTAATGCAAATAAAAATAATAAAACTCATAAAAATTAATTTCCTAGTAAACATTAAAGTTACTCTGTATGTCTAGATAAATTAGAGAAATATTTTATATAATTATTAACACTAATTTCAATTTTTGTAGAACAATAATTTTCATCAGTAATAGCAAAATAATAATGAGAAAATTACAATACTTCCTAAAATTAGAGAGTAGAACTTCATTATAATATTCCTGTAATAATACTACTGCTTAGTAATATTACTAATAATTTACAGCAATTAATAAAATTTCTGCATTTTAGAATCATTGTAGGGGATAATTTTAATTTATTAATAAAAACGATTAATAATCTAATTTATTGAGTAATTATTAAGTTAAAAATTCAACAGTAAATAAAGAAAACAATTGACAAGCAACAATTTTTTAGTTTTAATGTTTTAGGTAAATAAAATTTACATTTTTTTACATTCAAACTTAAGCTAGGTTCACACATGCAGTAGCAGTAAGAAAATAGCAGCAGATGTGTTCACACTAGTTCACAACAGAGCAGTAGAAAGCAGCGAATAAGAATGAAGCTTTTATTAAAACAAATGTCATTTGTTTACTTTTAAGTGTTTTCCTTTGCCTAGTCAATCATCGCAGATTCATCTAAACACAGACCTACATAACATGCTGTTTGTCTCCTAGAGCAGCGTTCCCCAACCACTGGTCCGCGGACCGGTACCGGTCTGCAGAGATTTTCTGCCGGTCCACGAAAATGGTCAGGGTCAGATTTATATATTGCGGAGCCATAAGCAAAATTTTTTTGGGGGGTTTAACCCCTCAAAAATAAAGTTCAATTTAAAAAAATTTAAAAATACACTTGTGATTATAAATAAAGGTTTTTATTCCTGCGTTACCTGTCTGCAAATTTTTTTTTCCTTTTTTCACTGGTCCGCCAGGGTAAAAAGGTTGGGAAACGCTGTCCTAGAGGATTATGGTTATCATGTGATTACACAGTGCCTTGGGATTGGCTTGTAGTAGCAGTCAGTATACTGCTACTGTCTTTATTTTTCTACAGCATGTACTGCTACTGCTTACTGCACGCTGCTGCATTGTATTCCTGTCCCACAATGCACTGCATTACTGCTACTTTCTTACTGCAACTGCTTGTGTGAACACACTAGCTTTAGTTCTGTACTTGAAATTAGAAAATTTTCTTTCATTTCAACTCAGTCATAGGCCAGCACTAAATGGTGGTTTGTGGTTTAGGTAATTTAAAAACAAAACACTATATAAAAAACATTATTTTCCTAATTATTATTTTATGTGATGGATATTCAATTCAAACACCAAAAAAACACACAAAAACACTTTTGTAATAAGATAAAACAAATATATATTATCTCACCAATACATTTAATTTAGGAATAACACATGTAACACAAATAAACACAAGTCAAATAATAATAATTTACAGTATGTCATCTTACATACATGAACACTGGGAGGAGAATGACAAAGATAAACTCAACTGATGCTGGTAGGTGAATTAGCCTTTCACCATCCTGTATACATCATTATGACTTATAATAATGTTACATACGAGGCTAATGTTTAACAATATAATCTTATAGGATCTTAATACTGTCACATTTTTCCACATTTTTGGAATCTTCAAATTATTTAATTACTAAATTATGCATCAAAATTTAGATTTAAGCGTACAAAGATATCAATAGGACCATTTTTTCATTAGATTAGGACCACCTCTCGATTCTCCACAAAGCATAATAAAAGTTAAACATAAGACATAGCTAATTTTGATCAATCTTTAGTGAATTGCAACTTCAACTTATGCCCCATGCTAACAGACAGAATGCTGCTGACAAGTCAGCATTTCTCTGAAACACCATCCAGTCCGATAGCTGATTGGTCTAACTAAGATCTTGCTCTGCATCACATGCAAGGTTCGGACTAGCCAAGTGCCTTCAAGGACAGAACCTGTAAGGATCGCCTGGCAGGCCTGTGCCTGAGAGACAAGATCGCTTTTCTCTTGGTTTGGCATCTATCGACTGTCTCGTAACAGTGGCAGAAACTGATGGCAGGCAGAGACACAAGGTCAAAAGCGGTCTAAAACAAGAAAATCTAAAAGTAAAAAAATAATAAAACAGAATTTGAAATTAATTCATGATTTGTAATAGAACTTTATACATAAGACTAGTAGAGGGGCGGTGTGCCCTGTAAACAAAAATAAAAACGAGATCAAATTTAACACACCACTTCCCCTATTAAAACTTATTAAGTGAAAGAAAAGCAATAATGTTGAATGTAAACAGTGACCAACGAGTGTCAAAAACAGCATCCTTATATGACATGTACCACTTTCTGCATGTAAACAGGACATTCTGTTTTTATCTTTTCTCTTGACCATGCATCACACATTGTATATTCAAGAATAAACGAATGATTTACCAATAGATAATAATAAAACAAAAGTTTTTTGAGAGATTGGAGCACTCTCTAAAGTTTAACGTGTAATATTGAATATTGGTCGCAGGCACAGATTTAAGCTTATATATTTTGTTGGAAATAGAAACAGAATATCAATTGCGAAAAATTGGAAATTAATACGAAAGTTTCAGATAACCATTTGCGGGAAATGTTTCATGTAAACGTAGAAGTGATTGTGGTAAATCAGGAAGGAAAACACATAAATAGTTAATCGGAGCATAAACTTTTGTTGAGTATATTGAGGCACAAACTCATGTTGAAGCACAAAAGTCGAAAAAGTTATAAATTGGAAGCTGCATGGGATAACACTTTCAGGAAGTTATTGTATTCACGCTTTTGTCCTTCCTCTCAAACTTTAAGAAGCTCTTCACTTTTTCCATGAGGATCTTGGTGTTTTAACTTTCGAGTTTTTTGAAGATTTTTTTTGGTTGGTTGGGACAAGTCAATTACCTCAATGGTTTTAGCGACGGCTGTTGCGGTACTGGATGATGGCTCATTCTGTAACTTAATTCTCTCTAGAAGGGAAATCAGTTTAAGATTATTATTTCTTAGTCCTCCTGACTTGTTTGATTGTTTGTTTGCTGGCAGCCTTGAGTTTGCAGTAAAAAATGAATTCAAACTTTCTCTAATGGAGATCTGCTTGACATCCAGATAAGGTGGGCTGCTAGCGGCTACCATTTTATTTAGTTTTGGTAGAATAATAAATCCATGGTTTTACCAACATCATTGTGTAGGACGTATACTAGCAGAATCCAATAAATTCTGTGAGATTCCAGAGTTTTTTGGTAACAAACTGACCATAGAAGCTTACGCATGTTTACCAGCATAAGTCCAACTTATTTCTCCGTTCCAGCTGTGGCCTGTTGGAACTCTAAGTGCCATTCTCTTCACTGCCTAGCTAGGTGTGGGAGAACAGACAAAAAGATATCTGACCTGATGCATTTACTATCAATGGGGTATCTATAACAAATGGTTCTGGGAGAGATGGGTTCTGTCTGACTGTAAGGTTCAGCACAGTGTCTCATGGAAATGAAAGTGGCAGAGCTGTTGAGGCTGTTGCTTGCTCACCCAGGTTTGGACACTGGGTGTTCTGCCTGTATTGTGCTGACCAGCTTTTCAAAATCCATTAACAGCTTATATAAACTTATACATATGTTTATTTTGGCTCTTATACTTTATTGTTTAAGGCCTTTTCAATCTTTTTTCTAAGATCATTATCAGAACTGTGGTTTTTACTATCTGCTGTCTCTCTATATACAGTATATGTTTGTATGTTAAAAACGTTTTGGAAATGTCTAGTAATGTTTTTATGATGTTTTTTAAGTGCCAGAATCATTTTCTTGATGTTTTTCTCCATCTTTTGATATCATACACTTCAGTTTTCTGAGTTTTTGTTGTGTTGTTTTTTATTGGTCTGTTACATTTTTCTTCTTATTGTTATATTATAATATTGTTATATTATATATTATTATATTATCCTTGTTTTTCTGTTTGTTCTAGTTTTTCTAGTTGTTCTATTACTCCCTTGTTTATATCTGTTAGTTTTATTTAGAAATGTAATACAAAATTATATAGTGGGGGTTACAAAAGGGTTAATACAATACACGTTAGTTTGGCAGTCAGTAGGTGTTAGTCAACTGGTACAATTTAATCAATTACAACACGTATGTTTATATACCCATAATCATATCTTTAGATTGTCTCATTGGTCGATGACGTATTGGTTGATACGTTCGTTTTACGTACCAACAATATCTAAACTCCTGTTTCCATTTAAATATGTTCCTTTCTTTTTGACTCTCTCAATATCATAACTTTCCAATATTCTTCTTTTATACTAATCTTTCTCTATGGTTTTGATTGTTGCTGTTTTCCATTCCATTTCATGTCCTGTTTCTTTTTTGTTTGCAAATGGCATTTTTTGTGTTTTTCTTTTCTACGTCTCTTTTATGTTCTTCTACTCTCACATCCAATGCTTTCCCTGTTTCACCTACATCAATTTTGTCACATTCATTACATTCTGTAGTATATACACCAATGCCTTGTGTTTTTTTGTAATCAGTTTATCCTTAAATGTATTGTATAAATTGTTTCTGTAATGGAAACTTATAGTTCCCTTTTCTCTGAAATTATTTTAAATTTTATTATTATTTTTGGTGTTAGGAAAATTACCAATGTGTGGGTTTCTATCCTGTTTTTGGGAATGTTGTTCTTTCTTCTGTGTATCCATTCTTGTCACCACCATTCTAATGTTGCTATAGGATATCCATTTTTTTTGTATAATTCTACCCATTCTTTTTCTCTTGTATCAAAACCTTTGTTTGTTGTGCATTAACAGCATTTGCATTGGTATGGCTACTGGTTCTGTTGCAGAAATTGCAATAGTTCGAACGTGCTTTGTTGCTTCTATTACTGAAAGTTTCAAAGCTTTGATCATTTCCACAACTTTTGCTGGGTGTGGTTCGGTGTTGGAATGCAATGGCTAGTCGTGGCTGACTACTTCAGAGGTTGGAGGAGCTGGGCCTGGAGTTTCTTCCTGACCTTCAATCTCCATTCCACTGTAATCTGGGCCTGCTTCAGAGGTAGTAGCTTGCCGTTAGAACCGATGTGCTTCTCGCTTTTGCAGTCTTTGCACTTTTTAAGTTTCTATTTTCCTATTACGCAATAATTTTTTTTCTTTGCAAGTGATGTTGAAAGAAATGAGAAAGCTTCTTTGGGTGAACTCACATCAGTTCCTTGATAAACTCTTTCACTCGCAGTAAGTAATGACAGTAATGGCCTCGCAGCTGTCTCCACTGTAAGAGACACAGTTTTTACTTTACTTGCAGCTGCCTCTGATACTGTGGAGCTGCTATCCCTTGAACTGGAATGACTTGCCTTCAGTACTGAGCAAGCAGCTGAGACTATGGATACTTGCTTGGCCAAAGAAGTTGTAGCCTGTTGTCTTCTTGTTCCAGCATTGGAACTTCTAGAGAGTAAACTAATACTTCTTGCCTTGCATGAACCAGGTAGCTAGGAAACATACTACCAGCAAGCTAGCCAGTTGTGCATTGTCAAGCATGAGAGCTTCTCCACCTACCAGTGCCACAGGTTCTTTGTTGGCTTATTTCCTTTCCAACTGCAGTTAATGCAATGGATGAAAAAACAAGACTCAGTACAAAAAAACATTTCCCTTCGACACAGTGGGCATGCTGAATTTTCTTTCTGGTTAGGATCCTATGGGCAAAACAAAGAGAAAAGAGAGATTAGTAAAACTGTTTTTGTAGGTAGTTTGTTGCATACTCTCTTGTTTTACCATTGACACACAAACTCAAGTTTTATTTCTATGTAACTCTAATTGTTTATTTGATAATGATTAAAGACAATTTTTCCTGAAATTATTTACTGTGTTTTATATCCTAGCAATGTGGCAGAGATTACGCAATTTACTGTCTGTTAGATGTATTTTTTTTTCTGAACACTGGATATAGTTATTTGTTGTTTAAGATTTGGTAGATTGCATGATGCACTCAATTAATTTTTTGTTGGACTTGCTTACTATTTTGTTTTTGCATATGGTGAAAAAGTTTGTTTTAATTTTCCTAAAATTTGTTTAAATTTGAATTAGTGTTTTTTAATGGTTCACTCACTTTCTTTCTTTCTCTGAGATTGAATTCGTAATCTGCATCTTGCAACCCTGATCTTTCAAACTGCGTGTTTTAGAGAATTTAATTTTGAGTGCTTCATAGAAATGGAATCCAATTTTGATTTTTGTTTCTTGGTCAAGAATAAAGCAGTTTTAATTTGTGCATGTTTGTGCTTTTATGGTTTAAATTTGTTAAGTCCAAGACTCTGTATACTGACTTTTTGCAAAAAACATTAGTTTGGCCGTAAAGCGTGGTTTTTAGTTTTTTTGAGAATCACAAAAAATTGTTAAGTTGATTTTTTAGTATTGCTGTTGATATGTTACTTCTTTTTAATATGTTTCTGGTCTTGATTATAAAAGTTTCCTAGTCTTTTAGTCTCCTGATCAATTTATTGAGGTTTCTGACTGTTCAGAAAAGATCTTTTAGTTTTAAAATAAATTTCTCTTTTTAATTTCAACATTTTCTGTTTTATTCTAATGTTTTATCCTCTGTATCCTTTGTAGTTTTGTTAACTTGGAATTTAAATCTGATTTTTTAAAACATTTAAAACTTTTAAGACTACATTTTTAATTTTTCATAACTGTTTCCTGCAGAAAAAATCTCATTTTTTAGTAAAATTAATTTTTTATTTTTTGTTTTGATGATTTTCCATCTCCTGAACCCAATTTGTTTTGTTAACCTTGTGACGGTTTGGCCAGAGCAAAGTGTTGAATATTGTTAAAATAAAATAAAATCTAATTCTCAAAACAAAGGAACAAGTTTATTCTAGCTACTAAACAAATAAAACTACTCACTACGAGTGAACAATTAAAATAATCAGTTAATTAAAATCTAAAGATAATACTGATTAACGAATTAATGAATAATGAATACAAACAAAAGGTAATATAAAAGTGAGTTAATTACTGGCTACAAATTATAAATGGATATAAAAACTTATATAAAATAATCTTGAGATAATTTAGCTTAAATTATACTGACTAGATACTCATTAACTTAATGATTACGGATAAATATAAAGTACAAAATGAGAATAAATTAGTTAACTTGGCTAAATACTGATCTTAAGATAAACAAATAGTAAAAGTATAAATTACATGTTAAATACTGATTGGATTTAACTAAACTAAATAGATCAACTAATATAGTGTTAATCTAAAGATATAAAGTAAAAACTCATGATACAAACGATAATAAAAGAATAACAAAAGAATTGAGGTACTGTAAGGTCGCGATCAAGTGATTTCTCAAGTTAGGTGCGGTGTCGGGAGTCGGTTAGGAGTCTAAATCAGGATGTCTAGGTATGGTGAAATCATTGTTAGGTCTGGGTTGAGTCCTATATTGTCACAAGCAAAATATATGATTAGGAAACATGTAAAATAACTTTGCACGACATAAATAAAACATAAGAAAAACAATATGTAGAAATAAGATAGAATAAAGGAAAAGATAGAAATAAGTAGTCACAAGACAGGAATAAGAGGTTTGTGCCAAACAGGTCACATACAGTAGAACTTCGATTAACCGTCACTGTCCGGACCAGAGCTGTGATGGATAATCGAATAAGTCGAATAATAGAAATAATAACATCTCCATCGGTGCTTTGCAATTTTGACACATGTTGTTCAATCTTTTCAGCATTGCGTTTGATATCTTTGACTGTTGTTATTCCAATACTGTAAATTTGAGCAATACTAATAACAGTTTCACCTTTTTTCAAACGATTGATAATTTTTAGTTTCTGGTTTAAGCATAACACTACATGTTTCCGCTTTTCAGCCATTTTAATACAATTTAACAGCAATAAAATCAAAAAGATTAGGCTTTATATACACTTTAGGTTTATAATATAAGCTCCACCAATAATTAGTCACTACTTCTGCCATCATAAGTATGATGACGGATAATAGAAATGACAGTTAATCGAGTGACGGTTAATTGAAGTTTTACTGTACTTAGAAGAACAGATAACACTACAGGCGAGTGTTACCACATGCCTATCAGGGCTTCTTTAATCAGGCAGATTACCCAAATGTACAAGAGCCATACTATTTGATACAAGCAGAGCAGCTTATTGTCCTAGCCTGGACTGAATGTACAAGCAAGCAGCTTATTGTCCTAGCCTGGACTGGATGTACAAGCAAGCAGCTTATTGTCCTAGCCTGGACTGGATGTACAAGCAAGCAGCTTATTGTCCTATGTACCGGACTGGGTTTACAAGCAAGGCAGCTTATTGTTTTGTTCTGAACTTACAGTGTATAATAAAAGATCAGTGATCAAATGACAAGAGTTTTGTTTAGCAAGTATAGTGGCTTAGCAGCAATTTCTCCTTGGTTCTCTTTTCTATTTATACCCAAAATCAGAGAGGACAAAAGAAAAAACTAAATGTCATTGGACAGTCAAAAGAGTAAACTAAAAGTTATTTGTCCTTAACAATGATGAACAAATGTGGGCGGAGCCACCCCTAACAATTAAACTCTAACAATTAAATTGGCGGCCTTGTGGCAAATTAGTACATTAAATCTATTCATCATGTTACAATCTAGAATTTAATCCTGATTTTTTCTAGACTGCTAGAGTTTTTTTAAAAGATTTCATTGTGCATCACTACTAGGCTCAATGATCATTTATTATCTGTTTTATAGAGAATATCCTGTTGACTGGATGAGGATTGCTCTGTGACCACAACCTGTAGTATTTGTACTTTATTACAAGTGTCAGGTTTTATTTGGGCATTCTCATTAATCAGTAATCCTATTTAGGGGATTTGATGCAGTTTAACACTAGTTGAATTTTATTCATTACAGTGTTTTTGCATTGAAATAGTTTGAAGGTTTTTTTAGAAACCAAATATGCTAATTTGAAGGTCTTTTTTAGGCTCCAAATCAATATCGGTTACATGATTGTAGCAAACATGACCTAGGTCATTACCCCATAAGTACTGGAGTGTAGTTACCTCTCAATGTGGCTAAAGGCTGACATTTCTTGTGAATAAAAATGTTTAGAGAGTCATTTTCGACACTGGCAACAAAATCTATAAATGCTTACAAAACCTTGTACCTTTCATTGGCAGTTAGCAACCGTTGGGGTTAGGACAGCAAGATGGGCAACTATGCTATCTGTTGAAGAGAATATGGTGGAACAGCTTGTGTGTCTATGCTAGCAGTAGGATAGTTAGCCAGTGTCGTTGTTTAATAAGTTACGCACTTAAAAATTTGACAAAGCACAAAGATCTTTTCCTTTCCTAGCTAAACCAGAGAATATGCAAATATTCTTTCCTCTTATTTCTACCCACCTCACAAGATATATCCTCTTTACCAGTTGACCCACTCCTCTTTAAGGCGAGTTTTTGTATCATGACTTTCAGGTGTTAGTGCCATGTGCGTGCAGTAGAATGGAGAAAACAAATACAAAAACAGAATAGGATGATTAGTGGAAGTGCTGTAACCCCAGCAAGATACTAATCACCTGGATTAGTGCCCAACTAGGAACTGCTGTGGTGGTTAGGACAATGGGTGCTGATTTCAATCACACAGGGATCAGTAAGAATCTAGGATTGTACAAATTTTCAAAAGTCTCGAGACCTAGCTGGGAATTACATAGCTCAGACAAAAGTTCCAACTGGAGAAAATGAAAGAAAACTACTAAAAATGTTTTTGTCAAGACGTCAAAAGGAGAGAGATTGGTGAATGGATTTAATTGCCCGTCAACTTTGAACCTGTAGAAATTGACCAAAATCACAAATCTATTCGAAGATCTATCACACGCTTAGATAATGTCAAAAATTCCATTTCGTGACTGGTTTTACTTTACGAATAAATTTGTAGAACAATTTGCTCTACAAGATCATGACATGAAAACAATCATTGCAAGCCTAAAACAAGGCCAACACGATTCTATAAAAGAAATAATTTGTGGGACCTACTGAAACTGTCGGCACCAACCCTCAGCAGTGCAGTGCAATTGACACAAAAGTATCTGCTTATCACCCCAAAACAACCTAACAACTTTAGGCCGACACAAACGGCAGCAAATTCCACCAACAGCCCAGCATGCATAACAGTTTGTGACAGGATGAGTCAATCTGTTACTTTCCTATTTTATCACTTGGGGGCATGACAGTAAATAATTGTTTGGAGTTATAAATAAATAAATTGTTATGATTAATTATTAAGATATTGCCTTTGTCCCCTTTGGGATAATTTTGGAATCTTTTAAGTTTTCTTAATGAGAAGACTCTAATTGTTAAGAGAGAATTGTACATTAAATTGAAACTGTGAATATGATCTTGGAATGAGAAATATATGACCTGTGATGGCATAAAATATATGACCTGTGATGGCATAAAATATATGACCTGTGATGGCATAAGGCTTGTGATAAGCAAAGACTCGGTATTTGAGCAAGGCTTTGTGAATAAGCACTGTCCTTGTAGAAAAAGAGATCGCTGCAAAATAGGCATTGCTGGAAAGCACGTTTGTTCGTCTCCAGCTGTGAGATTGAGCATGTGTGTCCTTTTGACTCTGTGAGTGAGCATGTTGTTTTCTTTGTGCTATCCCTTCTATGTTTCTAATTAAGTATTTTTATTAATAGATAATCTTTTGTGACTTACAGCTGAACCCATTTACGGATTATCCCTAGACACCGACAAGCTGCACGGCCTAAATAATTTGTATTATTTAATTATTTAGTTCTTTATATAATTTAAAGTTACTTATTTATTTGTAATTGATCAATCTTAATTCGTACCATTCTCTCGGAGAATATAGTTTAATTTGCACTTGTATTTTAATTACATTTAATATGTTCTTAAGCACTTAGTGCTACGTTTGTTATTTTATTATCTTTATTTAATTACTCAGTTGTTTGCATTTAGTGCTTGTTATAAAATAGTTTTTTTTATTTTGTATAAGTAGTTCAATTAGTTATTTGTTAATAAATAGTTCATTGTTTGAAATGTTGGCTTTCCTGATTCACATGAATTTAGTCCCGTCACAAGTTGAACCCACTAAAGCTATACCGGGACAATTAAACAACTTACCTGACCACCCTAGGAAACCACTGGTCGGCAGATGTCACCACTGTGGTGCAGGTCACTACGTGAAAAACTGCCCATTACTCCAAAAAGAAAAAACGCGGCATTTAAGGCACAACATGGTGGCAGCCATAAAGAATTGAAACCTGTTTTGACCGCAAATCTGGAATTGAGAAACAAGAAACAACAGCCTTCCTGCATTCCATAACATGATTTGTGCAGGCTCCAACCAGATAAAGAAGATCTAAATGCTGAAATTTTTCAATTAAAAAGCACACCAGACCACCTACTTATCTAAGCATTAACGATCACACCGAATCTAACTCATAATCCTGAGATTGATTATGAATGCCTAAACCTAAATGCAGAAGCAACCAACTCAATAAAAATCTGTTCGTACATATGTCTCTAGAAGTAGCACGCATGACGGCAATGATGGATACAAGTGCATCTAAATGCTTTATTAGCAAAGCTGTGCTGAAAAAACTTAAGATAACTACTTCAATACAACCATTGATATGGAAGTTGAAAGTGTTAACAGGGGATAGACCAATCTAAGCACTGGGATCACTAAGTCTACAAATTAAATAGCCAGCTGGCAAGAAACAGAAACATTTATTCACTTATCGTCCAAAACACCATACATCTTGTTGTCAGAACCCTGGATGGCAAAAAACAAAATAATAATTTGATTGTCGTTTAAGGACTGGATCAGCATTTATCTTCCAGGGAAAGCATTCTCATTCGAACATGAACTCAGCTAAAATAAAGTTGCAAATTCAGTGCAAAACCAGTAGGAAAAGAAGCTGAAAGATGGAAGTTGGGAACTTCAACAATCACTAGACAAGCACTGAGCAAATTAAGCAAAAACAATCATAGAGAACTAACCCCAAAAGGTAAATTTTCCATTGGTGGCTTGCTTGCAAGATGTTCTTTAGAAACACACATGAAAGAATCAAAGAAAAAAGTCCTAAAAAACACAAAAAAGTATTCGATGCTAATCCAGGAAGTGCTGTTTCAGTACAACACACCATTTCAACTGGAAATAACCCTTCAACAAGTCATAAAAACAGGCTGATAAATCCAGCAAAGACCGCACTTTTAAAGGACATGGTCAATGTGCTATCAAATGCCAGTCTTCTGATCTCAATTTGCAGCAGTTATTAGAAACTATCAGTCATTGTGTTGTGTTACCAAACTGCCTGTTATAAGATTGGCAGAGCACAAAGCCTAGATGCCCATTAAAGAGTCTTAGTCTAGGTCTTTTCCAAATAACATAACTCGAAACAAATAGGTTCTTTCAAAAGAGTATAAAACCCTTTTATTCTTAGTAAATTAAATACACTTAGATACAATGAAAATAATGACAATATAAAATAATAATATGAATAACTTAAAAGTACTTAAACTCTAAATATAACTTCACACATAAAGAAGAAGAACTTAAGCCTGGTTTTCATGTGCGTGGATAGGGGACCAAAGCGGGTGAATTTTGATCAAAGCGGGTAAAATCATCCGCTGTTGATTTTACGCCCTACTTTTTTCATGTGTGCGAAAGCGGAAGCTGAGGCGGGTGATTGTTACCCGCGCGTCTCAATTGTCACTAGCTTTGCACTATCGCCCGCTTCAAAAATTGCATGACATCATGCCGGGCCAGCCAATCAGAGGCCTAGCCTGTTTTCAAGATGGCAACATTTTCAGACTTGAAGTTTACTATGACCACATGTGCTTCAATTTCTACAGCTGCAAAGTCAAAAAAAGCTGCAGCAAAACAGGAAAAAAAAGATAAATTGTTTTTTCTTATATTTTTCTTTATTCTTATAAAGAAGCAATAATTGTAAAATTATTGCTAGCCTAACCTAAATAAGAAAACCGATCCACATGAAAATGAACACGGGCAGGCGTAGGTTAAAAGCCTGATCGCAAGGCCTAAATATATTTTCCGCTTTGTTTAAAAATCGCTCGCCCTTGTCACCAGCCCGCGCACATGAAAACCAGGCTTTAGGCCTTAATTAGGCTAAGCTCATAACACAAAAATAAAAGAAGTCTCTCCAAAGGGAAGGCAATTCTTGCCTTGGAAAGGTGAGTAAGAGGTCTCTGACACTGAGATAAACAAAATGTCAAGTGAGATCCTACTGAGGATTTACAGTCAATGCATAATCTTATATAGCAGTGGCAGGGCCATGTGACACCCAAAGCCTAATTGGCTTAGGGCCACTGGACCTAACCACTTTGTGCATGCTAATTAAGGAGGAGGATTTCAGTTCTACTATCTTCCGGTGGTGCTGCACTCTGTTGACTTTTGCAGACACCACAATTGTTTAAAAGAAAGATGAGTCATACCGCTTGTGCATTAACTACTGCAGATTAAACAAAATTACAAAAAAGACGGATATAGCATGCCATCCATAAATATAATTTTGGCGTGCCCTGGTAGAAAGAAATATATTTTTATGTTTGATCTAACTAAAGGATATCACCAGGTATCTATGGCACACTCTTTACTACGCCCCATAGCATTATGGCTTACGCAGTAATGCCATTTAATTTAAGTAATGCCCTGGCAACGTTCCAACGTCTCATGGACACAATACTGGGAGACATGAAACTAAAATACATAATCATGATGACTTTCTCATCTTCAGCGATACATTTAAAGAAAAGCTGAAACATGTTGATGATGTTCTGACTGTGACGGTTTGGCCGGAGCCACAGTATAGGGGAGTGATACATTAGCGCAATGTGGCTTCAATCAAATGACCACTTAGTTTCTGCGCATACATGAAACGCCATCTAGCGGTCGAGAAGTATGCCGTGGCATTTAAACCCTGTAAATGCATGTGCTTTTTTGTGTTTTACTCTAAACAAGCATGGGTAAATGTGGCGGCCGCAATTGTGGTGCAATAAATTGCTCCAATAATAAAAAAGAATCACCACACTTGACATTTTTTCGTGTTCCACTAGATAAACAACGGTAATTATTAATAATAATGCATTAAATGAGTAGCTATAATTTTTCTTATATAAATAGATCAAAGCTATAGATCCACAATTCCAAAAGACAAGATTTAATTGGAAAAACTGTAGAATATTTACACAACAACATATGTTTTTGTACAGAACATTTTGAAAATATTATGTTTATGGATCCTGCAAAAAAATCCCTTGAAAAAGATGCAGTTCCTACATTATTTAATATTCCGAATGCACCAAAACAACTAACAAATAAATGCACAACAATTACATCACAACACAAACTTGCATTTTCACTAAAGTCTTGCCAGCTTCATCAATTGGAACAACACATTTTGTTGACAAATTTGACAAAATATTTGATTGCTGTAATAGCAGTCAAATTAAAAACAGCAAGAAGAAATATCAAAAATTGAAAATTTTAAACTGCAATACAGGCAAAGAAGTCAAAACAATTAAATGCAT
Source organism: Geophilus carpophagus (assembly GCA_034687075.1). NCBI lineage: Eukaryota > Metazoa > Arthropoda > Chilopoda > Geophilomorpha > Geophilidae > Geophilus > Geophilus carpophagus. The sequence continues at coordinate 30,976 of JAQFZN010000297.1, forward strand.
TAAGGGATGGAGGCAAACAATAAATGCCATTCTTCAATTAAAGATGGAAATGTTTGAAAAATATAATATTAACACTTTATTTACTCAAAGACTTAACCAAGACTGTTTAGAACATTTTTTTGGAATAATAAGAAGTAAAAATGGATTTAATCAGCGTCCTACAGCAATTCAATTTCAAGGAAGTTTTAGACAAGCCAGTCTAAACTATTTGTTAACTCCAGATAATGGAGGAAATTGCAGTTTTGAAACTGAATCTCCAACAAATGATGTGTTGGCAAATTTAGCATCTATAAGTCGTAATTCATCCACAACTTGTGATTTTCCAACTTGTCTTTCTTCTCCAACTTTATCAACTAATTTGTCAATATTCCTTGAATTGGAAAATGATTATATTTCTAAAGAGCTGGACAGTTTTATGTATGTTTGTGGTTTTTGTGTGCTAAAAATTTTCAATAAACATATTTGTAACTTTTGTAATGATCAATTACGTGGAAATGGTGAAATGAACACATCACAAAAATATTTCTATTTTTTAAAGCATATAAGGATTCAAATAACACATTTTCAAACCTCACAGTTCCATCCCAACTAGTGATGGATTACTTAAAATCCTGTGAAAATATTTTTTCTAGAATATTTAGCACATATAGAAATGAAAAAAATATCTGTAAAAAAATTATAAGAGATATATTGGAAATTAATATTCCATTTAGTTGTGAAAAATTTCCAATTGAAGCTTTTATCAAATATTTCGAATATTTTATGTTATTAAATTAAAAAATCAAATGATCAGCAACAAGTCAAAAGCTGTAATAAGTGAAAAATTAAAAAAAATAATTCATGTTTAAAATCTTGTATTGGTTGCTACATAGATTAATTTGCTAATTCTTTCTTGATAAACCATCATCAGCTATCATGTTTGTTTTCTCAGCCATTTTATTAAGTAAAATCTGTCTTACCGTCTTATGTTTCGGTCTACTGATCTAAGTTTTCAATAAAAATTGGTGTTTTATCTCGTATTCTGTTAACTCATTGTTTGATCATCGTAATTATCGTGGTTGTCGTTTCTTTTTATGATAAATGATTATTTAACTCACTCAATTATTGTCTTATTGAATTTTGATGGTGTTAACCATCTGTCTGCTAACATTTGTAGGTTTTTGAACAAAAAGAAGAATCACATATTCAATAAAACACAAACACACCTTTTATTATAATGGCAAATTGCCACTAACAAATTACAAAGGTTGAGTTAAATAATAGTAAACTCACAATAAAATAGTTACTCACTGATGATATGGTTCACACACTAGTAACACAAAAAATAATTCATGCACATATATTAAACACAATTTGGTTTAAGCTCATATATCCATATTTTTAAGCTGCTTGATAAACATAACTCAGATTAAAACTAAAACTTGTTTCTTGAAAAACAAGACTCCCACGGGATGCAGGCATTGCCTCTAAACAATGCTAACATTTAATATAAATAAACATATCCTTGACATTAAGGGTATTTCAATGTCATTGTATGTTTCCTGTAATGGCTTAATGTGTCTAAAACTATGTAAACATGAATTACAACGTAGAGATTGCTTGGCCCATCTACTTCTCGAGCACTAGAGAGCAACCATGTGCAAATCATTTTTTCTGATGTCATGGTGTACAGAAGAACATCAAAGGGACCACACCACATTGCGCTACTGTATCCTTCTATACTGTGGCCAGAGCAAAGTGTTAAAGTATTGTTAAAATAATAAAATCTAATTCTCAAAACAAATGAACAAGTTTATTCTAAACTACTAAACAATGATAATGATTGAATAATTACAATCTATGGATAATACTAATTGTATAATCAATAATAAGGTTAAATGAGTACAAATAAAGGTTACAAATTATGAGTTAATTATTGACTACAAATTATAAATGAATATAAAAATATATAAAATAATCCTGAGATATTTATAAACCTATATAATGACTAAATGCTTATCAGGAATTAATATTATGATCAAATGAACAATAAATTAGCTAATTTGGCTAAATACTAATCTTAAAATAACATAAAGTAATGAAATAAATTACAGGTTAAAAACTGATAGGATATAACTAATCTAAGAATAACAAAATAACTAATAAAAGGTAAGAAACTCACGATACAAATAATAATAAAGGAATCGAGGTAGTGAAATGTCGCGATTGGGTAATGGTCAAATTAGGTGAAGTGTCGGGAATCATGTTAGGAGTTTAAGTGGGGATGTCTATTCACAAGTTGAGATCATTGTATGTCGGTTAGGTTGAGTCCTATATTGTCACCAGTAAAATAAATGATTACGAAATACATAAATAAATACGACAACAACACAAATTGGGAGAGCCTAAAATGCGGAAACAAGGGAAAAGTCGGAAGTCGCCGATTTGTCAGAATTTTCCGACTTTTCCCTTCAGGTTTTAGTGGTGCCTCGTATTATATTTGCGGCACCCAACTTCTATACCGTTGGCCGTGAATCTCTATTCACGGCCCGCGTGTCTACAAGTCGGAAGTGCGGTGCACTTCCAACATCTTTTTTAATATAATATGCATTTTAAATTGGTAAACAAGGTTAAAAGTCGGAATTTTCCGACTAATCAACCTTTCTTTTTTTTTAATAAATCTTAAATTTAAAAAAGCGATTACAAGTTGATTTGTTGGAACGTACGTGGTCCGACTTGTAAACACGTGGGCCATGGGTTTGCTTTCACGGCCAACAATAGTCGGAACACATACGTTCCGACAAATCAACTTGTAATCGCTTTTTTAAATTTAAGCAAGGCAGCTTATTGTTCTGATCTGAACTTACAGTGTGTTTTTTGACAAAAGATCAAGGATCAAATTGACAGAGTTTGGTTTAGCAAATACAGTCGAACTTCCTTAACTCGAACTTCTATAAGTCAAATTCTTCTATATCTCGAATTTTTTTTGGTGAACTATGATGATTTGACTTAGGGAAGTTCGACTGTATAATGGCTCAGCAGCAATTTCTCTGTGTTTCTCCTCTCTATTTATACCCAAAATCAGAGAGGACAAAAGAGAAAACTAAATGTCATTGGACAGTCAAAAAAGAAAACAATTTATTATTTGTCCTCAACAATGATGGACAAATGTGGGCAGAGCCAACTCTTAACAATTAAACTTAACAATAAAACATTCAGCCTTGTGGCAAAATAAGAAAATGAAATGTTTCATCCCGTCACATGACTACAAAAAGAAAATTTGAGGGTCAGTTTCACTAAGTCATTCATTCTCCCTGACAAAATCAAGCTATTAGGTTATGTGTTATTGAATGGTAACTACTCTTCTAACTTAAAAAAAGGACAAGGAATCCTTGATTACCCAGCTCCCAAGAATGTCAAGCAATTGCAAAAATTTATAGAGATGGTAAGGTACTACGCTTCACTTATATGAAATGTTCAAATAATTAAAGGTCTACAGCATGCTTTAACAAGCAAGGATGCAAAATGGATATGGTAAGAAAACATTCTTTCACATGAGATTGTGCTGCTTCTGTCTAATTATAACCTTTCATTCGTAATCCATGTGGATGAATCAGGTTGAGGTCTTGGAGCAGTCCTCATGCAAAAGAAAGGTGACAATAAAATATTGTCAGCGGTATCTTATATCAGCAGAAAGCTTAGATAAGCAGAGAATAACTATAGTGCTTCAGAGCTTGAATGCTTAGCAGTAATGTGAACAATAAAGAAATTTTGCCTATACATTGAATATTCAAGCTATGAGGTAGAAACCGACCATATGGCTTATGACATCCAAGAGACCAGCTGGACGCTTTGGCAGCTGGGCCCTGCAGCTCCAACAGGAGAATTTGATTATTAAATACCACAAAGATAATGATTAAGGCTAGAAACTTTATGCCATAAAAACTACTTAAATATGTCTTTATATATTCCCTAAAAATTGCCAAAATATTCCCTAAAAAGAAACAAATATGCTCTTGAAATCAGAAGAAATTTTTATATTTATTTGCTAAAACATACTAATTCCAACTGGATTTTAACTGTCTTTCATATTATACTGTATGCTTAATTTAATTGCAATGGAATACTATCACCATTTTCAAATTTTCTGTTGTAAAACTTTCCCTGTTTGATCTTAGAATTGACTTATATTGGGAAAATGAGCGCTCCACATCGCATGAGGTGATGGGGGCAAATTTAAAGCTACCAATTTCTTTTAGTGAAAAATCAGTACCAAGCATTGATGCATTTTTGCTTTGTAAAACATGTGCCAGGCAAACCACTTCCTTTCAACCAGGATTGTTGAATAGTACAGCATTTAACTTGTCTTTAACTTGTTCCCCATCTAGTTAATTTCTGGTGGTAAAGCCAGTCCTGGGGCTTGAGATGAAAATGCTTGGCGTCGAGCTGGGGCTTTTACAAATGTTTTTAATGTTTGAAACCAGGTCATTCACTAATGGGAAATTTTCTCTAATTTTTACGCACACGCGACTCAAACCGTGGGCTAAGCATGTCAAGTTAATTATTCGAGTGTAAAAAACCTTCAGTGTTTCCCCGGCTTTCACCATATAGAGTGCAGCATCTGATACCAAAGAAAAAATTGAATTTCCGAAATCTTTAACAAACTGTCTGCATTTGGATCTGAGAAAAGTTTTAGGTTTCGGCAATTTTTATTGCAATCTCAATCACTGTGTCAACCTGAGTGTGACTGACTTGCATGCATATCGTTTAAACCCCTTTCCAAGAACTTAGTTTAAAATGGCCCTTACACTTGCGCCCTATATCAGAGATTAGAAGTTCACTGTATTACAATAGAAAGAACCCCACTACATGTTTCAATCCTGTTCAAAATAATCAATCTTATATATAAAGAAGAGAGTTTGTTTGTTTGTTTGTTTGTTTGTTTGTTTGTTTGTTTGAAGCCCATTTTT
>JAQFZN010000298.1:0-35884 GCA_034687075.1 Geophilus carpophagus
ATTATGCAATTAATTGATTCCAAGAAATCGTCACGTTACTTGAAATCGCATTTACGCATTTACCAACAAAATGAGATGGCTTAAATTTCTTTTAATACAAAAAAATTTCATAGTGTCAATTAAATTTGAGATAAAAAAAAGCTCACAGTCCTGGGTTCCTGTCTGGTCGTCCATTACTAATACATCCAGCTCCATACCCGGTGCATTCTCCACAAACAGTGCATACCATGCACTGATCATGTATCCATTTATGTCTACCAGGTTGGCACATTATTTCAGAATCTTCTAATTCTAATGTTTCTTCTTCACACTCCTCTTCAGTAGCTGTTGCCATAGCAACTGAAAAAAGACCTGTCCCTAAATTAAAAACAAATTTACTTATTACATTAATTTTTTTAAATATATATACTGTTTATAAATAAAAAACTAACCCATAACTTCTTTGCTATGATTCGACGCAAAGTCTCTCCCGCATTGCCCCTTATTATTAATTCCAAACGAATAGACATGTCCTTTATTAGAAAGAACAATCACGTGTGCCTTTCCAATAGCTATTTGAGTTGCATGGACATCTTTTAAATCCGTAACAAGCCCTTTAAAAATATATAAAAGTGAGTCAACTAAAAAACCCAAAACTATTTTCAGTAGTAACATCACAAGTGCCTGTGATTTGACAGCAAATTTAAACCACAAAATTTTAGCTGATGACATTACATGGAGCAGTTTAAACTGTAAATTTTTGTAAGTGTGGATCTGATTGAACGATTTAATCACATGACACTTAAATGCAATGCAACTTTAGATTATTCACTCGGATTTGGTTTAAATTAGCAAATCTGATTGATTCAGAACGAAAACAAACAGGCACTATGGAGTTACCAATTTTAATTATTACCTGTCGAATGATCGCAACTAGCTGTGTCTTTTCCAAACATATACACATCTCCATCTTTAGTCACTAATGCACTTGTACCATTATTACAAGCAGTATAAACGATGTGGTGGCCATCCATTTTAATCATCTTTTTAGGTTTTACAGCTTTAGGCTGCCGTCTCCCCTTGCTTTGATCCCCATCTTCACCTCTGCGTGCTGTCCCAACAAAAAACACCCCACCATCTTCTGATACTAATAATGCATGCAAGCCTTCGTGACCTGCCGAGTGTTGAATTATCTTAGGTGATTTAGTAATGGCTAATTCATTCCAACGATTTGAACTGGAAGCACTTTGTTTTATGCCTAAACTCTGTTGTTTTCCAGAATACATAATCTATAAATTAATCATAAAATTCATTATAAAAATTATTCATATTTTCATGTATTAACAATGTTGGCCTCGCAATTAAAAAATAGCAATAACGCTACTGAAAATCGCTAAATTAGCTATTCAAAAGCACAAAAAAATGCTAAATGCAATTTGCTAATTCACATCTTTGGCATTAGCATGCTGAAATTTAAACATTTTTACTAAAATGTAGCAGGAATATAATGATTATTATTTGAAATCAATAGCATCTATTGCATAAAAACTTGCAAACCAGCCATAATAATGCTATAAATTGAGCAAGCGAGGCCAATCTCGAATACAACAATACTTTTCCATTATTTGTTCGAATCAACATAAAGTCCTTTCCCGCGCAAACAAAACCAGGTTCTTCATCAAATCCTGTACTTATTGTATGAATATTCGTGTCTTCATCAAAACTGGCGTAGCCAAAAACATCCAAACATTTTCGAGCTAGTTTTAATTGCAAATCATTCATACATGGCATAATATTTGCTGTAGGAGAAAAAGTCCTTACAACAAAACTATCCTAGAAAAACATTTAAAAAAATCTCAATATATTTAATAAAATTTTATCAATTAAATTCTTTACATCTTTTGCAGATGAAATGTGTCCAATACATTCTCCATCACTGAACATAACATTTGGTCCCCAATCTTTTCCGTCTAATGTAAATAAATCAAAAGGTTTTAATGTTTCTCTGTCAATTAAATGGATGTCTGTATTTTTTCCTGATATAATTTTAAAAAAAAGCTTGTTCTGAAAAAAAAAAGAAGTTATATAAATATTATGAGTTAAATGTAGTTAAAAACGATAAAAAAATACAAACATTAGCAAATCCAAGCCATCCTTTTTCATTTGGGAAGAATTCTGATGAGTTTACAATAACTTGTCCTTTTATTGTATTTCCATAACCAGATCCAATTTTATATAATCCACTTGAAGTGTGAATGTAGAGATATCGACCATCACTTGCAATTGCACTACTTGCACTATCTTTCGGTTCTAAAAATTATTTTAAAAGAATTTTTAACAAAACTTAAAAAAATAAACAAAAACAAACAAAATAAATTATACCATCAAATATTCTTATAGGAAAACTATCAATTAAACATTTTTTCAATATTCCATGTGTCATCCAATTAGGTCGATAACTCTTTCCTAATAATACTGCATGAACACTCCGCTGCAGTGATGTCAGAATACATGGCATCTATTAAAAAAAATTTATTTTTAAATAAACAAGAAATATAAAAACATATTTATTTATACCTCAATTTCTTCCAAGGAAAGTTTACTAGGACTCATAAGCACAGCACACACAGCACTTAATAATTTACCAGTATCACCACGAGCTACTACCAAACTTAGAAGACCAGCACATGCCAATGAAGTTAATTCACATTCACTAATATCAGCTCCGCGTGAAGTCACCAGAAACATCAAAAGATCAAATAAAGATTCTAAAAAATAATAAAAATTAATTTTATTATTATTACCATTTATTTATTTATTTATTTATTGATTTTACCTATAGTATCACTCGGTTCATTTTTCAGTCCTTCTGGTTGTTGTCCTTGCAGCATTCCAAACAGTGCGTGAAGAGCTCTGGTACATAACGCTGGATACGTATGTCTGCTCTCTCGAATTAATTCAAAGACAGAGCACAAACCGATACCGACTATCTAATTACATAAAATAAAATAATGCCCTAGCAATTTCTATGCGTACACCATAGAAATAGATGTGTCTAGTTCTACGAGTAAATATCCCTAATGAAACAGTACAATGTGAGCATTGGTTTATGTTGGGCCGGTAGGCTGTTGAAATTATCCACTCTTACAATCTACGGGACAATTTTAAAACAAATCCCCTGGACCAATTTTATTTCCTCAATCCACCCCAGTCATATTCATTGCTATTCATGTTATTAAACATACTGTACATAAAAATAAATATCACACGTGATAATTGTCATGTATAAAGCTGAGTGTATTCCTACATAAAGGTAAAAATGTATGATAGAAATAAATGAACTATTTATACTATAAATGTGTACAATGTTTTTTAAAGTACAGTAGAATGTAGATTATCAGAAATAATTGAAGACATTTTCGTAAAATCCAGGGCCAGCTCTAGGTCCCTTGGCCCCCTGTTTGAGTTTAAAATTGATAAAATGAGGTCCTAGGCATAGCTCGATCGTGTCTTGAGCCAATCCTGATAAAACCAATTTGTTCTCATAATCGGATAATATGTGCATATATGAGAATAAAAATTGTTTTAAATGTTTATAAGTACACATTTTTTATTAAACTATTTAAAGCATATGCTCAGAACACTTGTCACTCAATTATACAGTATATAATTGGCACAACTACAAGTGGAATCAGAGAAACAAAGCTAGGTAAGTATATTGGCGATCGGCGCATCTATGATCATCGCTGTTTGGATAAATGACGTTCTGATAATCAACATTCTATTGTACATAGAAGATATACTAGTAAACATAGTTTATTACTTGATTTACAAACTTCCATTGGTCAAATGTACCAATGAAAAATATTTTTTTCATTTTAGAAAAAAAAAAGCCGTGTATTTATGTAGAAATATCCTCATTAAACCTAAATTAAAATGAAAAGCAAGATAAAATTATAAATACTGAATAACCTCAACACATACCAAGAACTACTTTTAATTTTTTTAGAAATGTTATAGTCTATCACAATAAAAAATAATAATAATAAAAATAAAGTGTGAATCTTCTTTTAAAAATTAAAATTTTGTAAAAAAATCTTCAAACTTTATCGTTAAAACATATTTTTATCATGAATGACTACGACATTTGGAGAAAATTAAAAATATTATTATTATAATTTTCTCTCAATCTGGTATCCCCTAAATTGCTTGACAGTTTACCAATCGACAATATCTTGTTCAAGGGCCAGATTCACTAAACAATTGTTAGCGAAAGATGTCATTAGCTAACAACTGGGTCAGAAAAGTAATTAAATAACGACAAGATTTGATCGTTACAGCATCAAAATAACATTGACAAAATTCTTAGTGAATAGGCCTATGAATAACAATTGTCTAGTGAACCTAGCTCCTGGCCTGCCCTAATAAGAGTACTTATTTCGTAAACTATCCCTCAATATTGTGTAAAATTCTCTCTCATTGATGTAAACAACAAATTAATTTAATCAATAAATGAGAATGTTTCACAAAATGAAGATATAGCAATATATTGAATAACTGCATCAAAATTTCAACATAATGCAACATCAATAATCTATATCAGTAGAAAATAAAACAGATTACCAATTATACACATAAAAATCAAATTGCAAAACCAGTGACTCATGACCAAAGTACAAATAATTGATTATCAAAATGAAAATAATAATAATAATAATATATTATTATTATTATTATTTTTTTACTGCTATTACTACTAACAATAATAATATTATCATTATTATTAGTAACAATATTAATAGAAATATTTACTTTAGGCACTCGCATCTGGACAGATTTTGTCTGCTCTTCATCATCTTCACTATCGGTATCAGAAAAACGACTAACATTAGCAGCTAGAAAAATCTGCGTTGCTTCTCGAATTTGTTTCTCCATAACCGATTGTCGAACACCACTATAAGCTGCAAATGCTGATGGATTTCCAAACATCTCAACGACTGGTGGTAATGATACAACGGCATCCGAAACTCCTTCATTCTGCATAAAACATTCAAATATATAAATTGAAGTTATTATTTTTTAATTCAATTACTTTTCCACGTCTTTTCTCTTTCACTTTCGCCAATTTATTCTTTTTCTTCGATTTCTTCTTATCTCCTTTTTTCCTGTAGATAAAAGGAAAAAAATTTATAAAATTAAAATTCTAATATGGATATACTTTTAGCATTAACCTAGCCGGTTCAGGTAATGATCTGAACATTTCGTGAAATTCCAGGCTTAAAAGATCTCCGTTCAGCACTGAGCTTTGCTGTGAAGCCAAACTGCCAAGACCCATTCGTACGTTCTCTAAACCCAAGGCCGCCATTTTCTCTTTATACTTGAATTTTAGCAAATTTCCTGACTTGTTTCTCAGTTCTCCCTACTTTGAATCTTCCTAAGGTTTATCTAATTTACAAACACTGACTGAAGAATCAGGGCGAGCTTAATCGTGGCCATGGCATGCTTAAATATCCGGTGATAAACTTGTTGGGTTGATAGATTGGCGATTTAAAAAACCTGGAAGCAGTTCCGTTTGATCAGATTAGACGGAATATTTATATGAATAATAAAATATGAAATAGTGAAAAATTAGTTATGTAAGATAAGATGTATTGAAACTTATTTCTACTTATATTTTGAAATGATTTACTTTAAAAAGCACGAAATGCATTTATCATTATAGGTGTTCGACTTATTAATATATTGGCAAGCCTGCAATGCCTCGCGCAGTGCCTAATATAGTGCTACCCTCTTGTGGTGTTTTTAAAATTAAATGTTTAATTATTTGCTCAATAGTTGGCAGCACTGAAATAAATCTACCACAGCTGTTTTTCTGTTATAATTTGTTGATGTAAACTCTAATTGCAGCTTTAAACGGTTTTTAAATCTTTTAAAGGCTTAAATTCAAATATAGTACTTTATGATACTTCATATTAAATTGTAAATTTTATTAAATAAACTCAACAATTTTATACAACCATAATTTTTATTTGCATAACATACAATACAAAAAAAAAATTAGAAAAGATTTCTCTTTATGACATCACCGAATGTTGTCTTTTTTTTGCAAAATTAAAACTTAGCAATTTTGTACATTGATTTACTGAGAAAAAAAACAGCGAACCGTAAATTAATAATCAATAATGATAATATCAAGAAGAGATCAAAAATGGCAAATTTAAAAATAATAATTCAATAAACTAAAAAAAATTTGATTTGTCTTCTAAAAATATATCACCTACAATGATGGAACTTAATTTATATATTTTATAATAATAATAATAATAATATTAATAATAATTAATAATAATAATTAATAATAATAATAATAATAATTAATAATAATAATCATATTTACTAACAAAATAAAAGAAAATGGCGTCTTATTAATCGTTCCAACGAGTTAAAAACAATGAATAACAACACTAAAAAGCCAAAAAAATTAATTATAATAAAATTTACTAAAATAATAATTATAGTAATAATTAAGGTGATGTATGGCTGTGTTCATATTTACAAATGAATAAATATTTTTCATTCATTTTCATTTGATTTTTTAATTAAAAAAACATTTTAGTTTAAAAATTCATAACAAAATGGCGGAATTAATGGAGGATTTTTTTTTAAATACAAAAATAAAATTAAAAAATGTCTTTGGTGCTTGTTTAGCCTCAAAAATCTGATAATTCATAAAAAGAGTCAAAAAAATATAAAATTAAAAAAAAATAATGTGACCATGAACAAAATGTGAAAATGCGAGAATAAACGAAAGGCCTACAGTGTGAATGTGGTGGGGGTGGGAAAGGGGAAACTTGAGACCGGAAGTGATAAATTCATTGTGATGACCGCAGCCAATCCCTTTAATGAGTTTGAACTCAGATTTGAGAGACAAACATTTGTTCTTGATTCTGCAAATATTTGTCTTTAAAACCCTATAAACAAAACAATCAAAATGATAAATAAATGGATCATTTTAATAATTATCATTATAATAATAATAAAAACAAAATGGCCATCTTCTCTATCAATTAATTTGAGCAATTTAATTCTACAACATCCATTTTTTAGAAAAACTTCATACTAATTTATTATTTATTAATTTATTAATTTAAAAAACAAATTCTAAAACTACATTTTCCATTAAAAAATAAACAAAATGGCGTCTATACACCAGAAAAATTACAATTATAAAAAAAAATACTTATAATAACAACATAGATTTAAAAAAATGAAAACAAGAAAAAAAATCCTCCCTCCATTAAATTTCCGCCATCTTACAATCCACCATCCAACATATAGCTAGCGCCACCTGGAATCACCGAATCAAATGAACTCAACAAATCCGTCGCATCACCAGCATCTGGTAAATTGTCCAACAAATCCAAATTGAAATCCACCGAACCTCCACCACCACCAGATGGTAGGAAATTCGAATTTCCAACTCCCTGTTCAGATCCTAACCCCCCAGATGAAGCAGCAAGTGACCCAGATGAAGTGCCCATTTGCATATTACCCTGATTCGAACCCCTTCTCATATTAGGCATCGATTGAGCCCCACTTAACATCTGACTTCCGGTCCTTCCGGGATTATTCGCACCCATATTCATCCGTACTTGCTGTTGTTGCATGGCTGACATTTGCATATTGCCACTTGTTGCCTGCATAGAAGCGTAACTGGCGGCCATCATCGGTGCCCCATTACCGAAATCCGGTGGTCGGTTCTGTCCTGGCTGCATCATGCCAGCCGCACCGAACTTCTGACCCTGCATCAACATTTGTCTCCATTCCTGGTTATTCGGTCTTCGCTGACTTATATTCAGTCCTTCGGGTCCCACGTTGACATTTGGAGGTCTCTGACCCCTCATAAGGGCCGAACTGAACCCAGATCCAGGCCCATTCTGCCCCTTAATTGGCACTCGACTCGCTGGGCCGTTGAACCGATTGGCGACCGGTTGACGAGGTACTGCACCGGGTTGCATCAAGCGAGCGTTTGTCATTTGTTGCATAGTTGGTCCTCCTCTCAGTGACCCGGGGTTCGGTCCCATAGGGCGGACGTTTTGATTGTAGCTGTTAGACAATCCTGACATTTGTGCACCCATTGATTGTTGTTGTTGTCCAACAACCGGTTGTTGGGGTTTATATTCTGGTGGTGGTCGGTTCATAAATGCCATGTGATGCTGCTGTTGCTGTTGTTGTTGTTGATGGTGCTGTTGCTGCTGCATTTGTTGCATTATTTTTTGTTTTTCGATCATTTGTTGCTGACGCATCATCTGTTGCTGCATCATTTTCTGCCGCAAATTTGGATCCATTTTATCAAAAGATGGCGTCGGCATTCTTCCAGTTGCATCCATCGTTGGTACACCCGGTTGGTTACCTCGACCGGAGATTAGTGGTTGATTGAAATTCACCGATTGTGACTGCGAAATGGACATTTGGAATTGATCTGCAGGTGATTGATTGGGGAACCCGTACATTGTTTGTTGTTGCGCCTGCGTAGACGACATATCTTGTAATTGTATGTGTTGACCTTGCGATACCTGAAAACAGAAAAAAAAACAATATAATATAATATAATAAAACATAAAAAATTATTTCGTGACAAAATTCGAAAATCAGCATTTCGAAATGCTCTGCTCACATGCAATCCTCCATCTAAATTGAAAAACAATGGCGCCGAAAAACAGGAATTTTCTGTCGCAAGACTTTTTCTTACAACAAAATGCAATTTATTAGTTTTCTTTTCTGTTATATTTATAATCTATTTTATGATAAAAATAATGGAAGGAACAGTATAACTAATTATAATAATGGCGCTCAAACTATACTTCCAGGATCTCGGCCGCTTCAAAATCTCGTACGAGAATGAGAAAAAAACGAGATATTTTATTAAATGATTGATTGTGCAAAAAAAAATAAAGGAGTTTTTTCAATTTTAAGCTTTATTCTTTATTTTTTAATTTATTATTTATTTTAAATTGAAAACTCTTCAATTTTTTAAAATCTCGTTAAATCTCGTTTTGCCGAGACCAAGATTCAAACCGTAAACTTTCTTACATCACCATGATCCAAGACACAACAAAAACTTGTGAAAGAGGAAAAATCTTTTTCTCATACTCAAGTTGCAACCATAATTTATTCATACCTTACTCAGATAATTTCAAATGCAAATATAAAACGCAATGAATCAAAACTAAACTGGAAACTATTCTACAATTAAGGTATAAACCTCCTTACTTGTATACATTAATTTTTTCTACTCAGGTAAACGAACCACAAATTTTCTCCATTTTGATGCCAGGACAATGGGTGATTTTTTTTTGACGTAATTTGAAGGCGGTTTGCTAAAATAAAAAAGTGTGGGAAATGTTTGTCCTATTGCAGTTGTAGCTATTGTGTTAATGCATGACCTTGCAACTAATTTGTTGGTCATTTACCTTATTCATTTCCTTCCGTCGATGTCTATACACATTAATTCATGTTTTAAGATTAGTACTCAGAAATAGTTTGTGTGAATAGAAAATGATTTTATCCTTTACAAACATTCTATTCACTATAACGAAGGCAGGTGTTTTACAGGTGAAATCATGTATACAAATCCAGGGTTATTACTACCAATGACAATTGAGAATATCTTTTTATTGTTGGTTACGCCCTCTTTTGAGAAACGGCAGTTTCATTTGGATTTCTAGTTATAAATACAGTAGAACTCGATTATTTCAACTTTTTTCTTTAATGTGTACAAAGAAAAGGAAATATAATCAAAGTTTTTCAATTTTTTTCTCTCTCACAAATCTGAGTTGTTGGCAATTGGAATAGTAATTTGAATTTCAATGTTGTTTACAAACATTGATGCATAAAAGATAGAAGAATCAAACTATAACCAATCTAATCTATTTATTTTTAATTTACCAATTCCTATCCCTAAACTACGTTGGAATTAATTTATGTTAAAGGATAGTTTGATATATAAAAATAAAAGCAACCAACTCTCAATATCCCAGACAGGAAATGGCATGAAAATCCAATTTGCACTTCATTAAGCAACTGAGCAGTCACAATATTACGTCACGTTTAAATACCTAGTAATTCGAAAACTCATAAAAATGAGCCGAATAAGTTGAAAAGTTGCAATATTTCTATTACTAATAAATTAAATAAATAATCAAATAATTATTTAAAAAAACGAATCAAATATTAAAGATTTATAAATTATAAAAATGTCCAGCCCAACTCGATTTCTAATTGGGTAATTATTCATCACGTGACTTGGAGCGTTGACCTCGAGTGGTTGACAAACTAATTTGTCATGTTGAATGTAACAGGAAACAAGGCAGGATCCACCACACAATAACATCTACTCTGGTGCTGAAAATTTTATAAATCTTCTTTCCACATGTGAAAACAGGCAAATTAAAACGTAAAAGGACAGCTTGTTTACACTTGGCATTCAATTTATTTCAACATGTTGACCCTACTGGATCTATTAGGACCAACATATAGTCACTTTATATTATCACTTATTGCTTTTATATCCCACAGCATTTACTAAATCAAATATACAGCCTGTTACAAAATTATAAGATACAATTTTCAAAATTTACTAACAAATCAGCAGTTTCGAAATTTGGGTCCACAAATGTTAGCCAACATTTTGCTAACTCAAATGATGAATTGTTGTGTTCAAGCATGTGAATAAACTGTAACAGGACTAAATTCCAATTTATTGCTATTTTTCTAAACTTATAATTTGAGTTTGCGCAAGGTATTTTTCCGTTATAGTTATGATCTATTTTAAGTTAAAAATAGGGTAATGGAAAAATCGCAGCAGAGTGTTCACGCAATAAATGCATAAACAGAGGACGATTGCCCAGACAGATTGCAAATGCCTAAACAGAGGACAATACACTAAGGTTATACCTAACAAGCTGAATTTTTAATTCACAATTACATTAGTTTACATAAAATTGTTAGCGAATTGATTTGTTTTGAACTAACAAGTCAAAATAAAATAAGATTGAAGCAATTAGTTACAGGGATAGGAAAATATAGCTTACTAAAATTACGAAGCCGGGAACTAATATCAGCATCATTTGCATTCTTTGGCATGACGTCGATAGTGGTAAAATCTGTGATTGGTTCCGCTATTTTTTAATTTAGTGTAAGTTTTCTTATAGTTATAGCTTAAAAAGCCGAGTTATAACTATAACGGAAAAATGCCTTGCGCAAACTCTCTATTAACAACAAGTTAATTTTTATGGCAAATTTAAAACATGCTTACCTCATAAATGTGACCAATTTTTCATTGAAAAAAGCATTAAAAATATTTTCTTCTAATAATGAGTTGCACAAACTTTGCTTTATTATTGCTGCAATTTTACAGCAATTATCTAACATGTAATTACACTGATTTTTTTTTACTGTGACTTGATATGTAGTCAAAATTGAAACAGTGATTTAGTAGATTTACAAGATTTATTGGAACACATTTTGAAATCAATAGTAAACAGGTAAATCAGTTAAATTTAGTACTATAATCAAGATTTTTATCATCTGGTTGCATTACAAACTAGAAAACTGAATAAAATGTTGATGTCATTAACCAACATATTTTTGGTCTAATTTAAGGTCAAGAGAAGTATATCATATTAATTACAGATTAAAATTACAAACCTTTTAACCTAATAACTTTATTGTTAAACTTGTATAAGAATTAGTTCACATATTGCTCATTTAAATGTGAATGTGAATCCTTAGTAAGAAGGACTAAATGGCTGACTGCTTAAAATAGGTTTTAAAATGATAAGAAAGGGATGTTAACTTGGTATTTACTAAATCCTAAAACATCCTCACTTGAAACTACTGGAGACTATAATTATTGCAATCTAGTTTTCTTGTATAGTGGAAGAAATTGTAAAGAAAAGGGGTGAGGAAATGGGTCAAAGGTCACTGATTTTCAGCTAATCTACACTATAATTGAGGAATTTTAAAGCTATTTTGGTTCAATTTTCAACATATGTTTTTCAACATTTTTCTGTAATTTTATATGTACTTTTGTACTATTTTTACAGATTATTTTTCATTTTCTATTATTTTGAAAATGTTTCTCTTAGCTTTCTTAAAACAATTTCTATTCTTTTATATTTCTATACAGTTTATGAGCTTTTTTTTACCTTTGTACTACTTTTCAAGTTTTTTTAGGGTACTATTTTTAAATCTTTTGCCATATTTTGAGACTACTTTTGAACATTACAATAAAGCAGTTTTCTATTACACGTATTAATTATGCAATACTTTTTATATACCTCCTTAATATTTATTAATTTTTCTAAAAAAACATATTCAATCAAAATAATTAAATAATTACCAACATTTCACCACACTATTGCTTTATATACAACACAAAAACAGCATTTATCCCGCTTTATCCTTTCCTAAACACCACATCACAAAATCAATTTCTTCATTTTCAAATCCATCAAAAAAAATCAAATTAATTACTCAATTACCAAACTTCCCTTCAGTTATTTATCAACTAAAAATAATATACAAAACCTTAAAAAAATTGAGCAATCATTAAACAGTTGCTTGCGTAACACGTGATCGAGGTCAGTACTTTTGCCAAGGGGCTGAAGCTAAAGTTGCTTCTCTTTCCCACCCTCAATCTCATTGATTCACAACATACTTTTAAAATTGATATGGAAGACGGGATCATAGCGTGACAATTTGAGTAATGCTTCTCTCTAAATGACAAGAGCACACAAGAAACGTTTTCATTAGTATTCATTTTCCCTCCCCCACCATTTTTACTCGCTCCATTTTTCTTCTTAGTACCCTCAAACAAACATCTTTTTAATTTTCAAAACCCCATAAAAATGAAGAAAGGAAAGCTTCTTGAAAAAGATATTTTAGTCATCGTTTTAAATCGCCACTTGTGTAATACTTTCACGGTTATTAGTTGCGTAAATTTGAATTCAAAACCACGTGACGACTGCTGCTGATGCAGTGCTCATTTTTACAAATTTGCATCAAAAAAATTCGCCAGACACAATTTTTGAGAATAAAATAAATAAGAACCATTCTTTTATTTGTCTAGGCCTAAAAATGGCAGTTGGTTGACGTGCCAACAAACTCAGTGATAAAAAATGCTTTTTTTTTCTTTTCTTTCGGTGAATATTCAAAATTTGATGCCACACCTTGTTTCTATTTGTGGTTTTTGCTTCTAAATTTAACTAATAAAAAGGTTATTAATAATTCACTTTTGATTTATTGATCGAACAGTCTGGAAATAAACAATCTGCAGTTCATCTACTTAATAAATAAATAAACAAATGAATATATAGTTCAAAACAAAATATTGAATAAAAATAAAAGAATAAAATAACTTGCGAAAAGCTAAAAATGAATTTGTCATAAGCTAAGATGCATGAGAGGAAACATACATAAAAGCGCATATTTATAGCATCCAACCTGCTAAAAGACTAATAAACATAGCAGCTAACTCCCAAAAAGGCTAATACCAACATACCTTGTCCTGAAATGACAAAATCAAAATTATATAAATTTTAAATAATTTTTCTTTTATTTTTAAATAATAAATTTCTTAACGAGAAAAAAATCTTTACACAAAACAATTTACCATCGTTATAAAATAGCTATAAAAATACAAGAAGCTAATATAATCTCTTGATAAACAATCCTTCACTTTTCCCATAAACTCACTCTCGTCATAATTTTCCTTTAATTCTACATCTATCTTATTAATTCAACATGGTAACAGCTACTCCCCCATATCACATCACACAGCAGCCTGTTCACAGCCAGAAAATTGGATTGACTTTGGTCAAATCATTCTGTTCCTGTTTCGGATAAAACTGATTTACTATCACACCACCATCTTAAAGCACATAACAAAACACTGCACCAATCTTTATTACATAAAAAAGCAAAGAAAAATAATTAATTTAAATTTACCTCATATACATTGTATGTTAATTCCCTCTTTAGAAAAATTCTATTCAAGCAACAGACTATAAAATATTTCACTTATATAATGGAGTTAAAGAAACCAAGTCTATTTACACCACTTAAATAAAAAAAGAGCGTTATATAAACTGATGACATCATTAAATCTCGCATTTCCAATCCGAACTAACCCGTCTATCCGAAAATCCCAACACTGATGCGGTTCTTTAATCCTTTTATTCCAGCAGTGTAAACATCAAATATCATGTGTTGGTTCAATATTTGCTCTTGTCTCGAATGTGGCGCCGTCTTGTGTTATTTATGAAGGGTAAATAAAAATACTGGTCTCACAATTAATAGTAAGGGCACTAAGAGGATTAAGTCCAATACATTTTGATCCATTTTATTTATTGCTAGAGTGAATGCATTTTTTTTTGTCTTTTAGTTTGAGTGTTAGGCCTAACTTAACTTGTAGAGAGAGAGAGAGAAGCCATGGGATCTGAGCTCGTCTTGATTTAATTAAAACCACCGGCCTTTCTCTCCACACACCAATTACATTAATTTAATTCCATTGACAGTAAAACTGCAATGACGAACGAGTTGTAATTAATTAAATAATACGTTTAATAATAATATAAATAATAATAATAATAATATTAATAGTGATCAGAATACAGTATTATCTCCATTTACACGAATTCTGTTTATGTTGGCATTTTCTGCTGTTTTCGAGTAAATTGAGAGATTATTTTATTTAGTATAATTATAATGAAATTATAAATATATAAAGTTTGCGAGTGGAATTTGTTGGCTCAACTTCCTAGACTGAGTGAATACGACTATAAAACATAGACAGCTATTTTTTGGGGTTTTTTTTTGTTAATTTTATTTTGTAAATTTTTTGGATTTTTTTTTTAAATTTGGTGGTGTGTTCATGGCACCAATGAAATTAGCTTCAGCCACACTGGACATGATGGCCGCCCACAATCAATAAGGTCATGGAGTGAGGTCAGTGCAGAGTCCCTTCCATTTGAGAAGTTGGGTGTCCACCGTTTCAAAATTTACACATTTACACTGCCATCTTGTGATATTTTTCTAAAAAAATTCTAACACTATACTAATACAGTAATGATATTAAAAATTCTACTAAATTATTATTGTTATTAATTATTAATAATAATAATAAAAAGAATTATCATAATAATTAAATTATATCCGGTAATAAATACAAATTATCATATTTTTATAATATTAGGTGTAGAGTTTATAATTATTATTATAAAGTTTATTAAAATATATCTAAAAATAAATTTAAACACATTTTTCTTCTTTAAAATTAAATAAATTAGAGAAATAAATTTAAATAATGTCAAAAATAAACTTCCGGTTACTCATTTTAATAAGAGCAAAAACTGAAACTAAAAAACCATTCCAGCACCTGTTACCCATTTCATGCACACATTTCTGAGATGATAATAAAAAAAAATAAAAAATCCTGACTAAATTTAAACTCGAGTTATTCACAGGTGCACCTGCATTGGTATTTCCGGAAGTGACATCAGTTCCGATCATTATGATACTGTGATTGTGAGCAAACATTTAGGTCTGGAATGGAATCTCGATCTACATTCTTTCAACAGGTTAATCAACCTTATTCACACTTCTTTCAACAATTCAAGAAAAGAAATAACTTAGAAATAGAAAAAAAAATTAATCAATCAAATATTTCTAACAAAAAAAAAAATAAAAAAAAATTACATCTTTTAATTCATTATTTAATCAGTGTAAAATTAAAGTAAAAATTTTCTTTCCTGTCTATTATCTAGAGTAGATTCCATATTTCCGCTTCCGTATACTATAGCATTTTACAAAGATGAGAATGAGGTTAAATAAAATAATAACTACAGTTATACATGAACTAGAAAAATAAATGTTTCTTTACGATTATAATCCATAGTTCTACATAATTGAAAACAAAAATATAACATCCATACTGCTTGCTTACGAAACAACAATTTATCTATAATAATCCTGACTAATATGCCCATTATATTATCAATTCAATATTTTTGTATTGAAAATTTGAAAAATTTGAAAAATGGAAAATAATTTTTTTAAACCAAATTTACTTGTGAATTAAATTAAATTAAATAAAAACAAAAGTTGTGAAAAAAAATTCAAAATATTTAGATAGGAGTTAGGTGAGTGATTGAAGGAGGATCCATTTTGTTTGGTTTAGGGGTGTGGAGTTCAAGGAGAGCAGGAGGTGGGGGTTGGATTGGGGCAGCAATGAGCCCCATTGAAAAGGTGACACTTGGGGAGGGAGAGAAAATACAGTGGGGTTGTCCAAGGGGAAAAACCGGAATTTAAACAAAACACATTTTTATTGATGACAATATCCTCTACCAACACACTAAACACTCACCTGTGACGCCATCATGTTATATTTTTCTCTTATCACTGTAAGAGGTGTGTAAATACCTTCCCAAATTAACAAATTACATAATCCGAAAAGGAATTTTATTTTATGAATTTTAGAAATTTTTTTTAATTTATTAACAAATAAAATAAAAATTTCATTTTCATTATCTAAATCTAAAATATATTCCTAATTTTTTTTGTTATTTAATTTTTTTCTTTTACATATATTTTTTCTATTCTTGACATGATTTCAAACATAGACCATTTCAGAATAGCTGATAGAGCACAATAAAAGATGGGTACCGAATATGAGTACTGAATAGAAATGACCTCAATTAAAAAAAAATTCCAATTTCTTGAAAATTTTGAGAGAAAAATTTCAAATCTGGTTTACTTCAAGATAAGAAGAAATAATAAAAAACAAAAATGGAAGACAGCCTATTAACATTACTATCACAAATCAACTGCTTTTCGTCCATTAAACAACAGCTGCACTCCTATTTGCTTTTTTTTCTACAACAAGAGTATTAATTTGCCACCAGATGGTGTTTCGGCAGCACAAAAGGGGAAAGGAAAAGGAAGGAAAAGTGAGGCCATGTTGGAATTCATTTTATTCACATGTAAAAATCGGTTTGGCAGTAAAAGTTAACAACAATGAGATACGAGCTCGCATTCTAATTATATTCCACCAAATTAAACTACTCAAACAATAGCTTCAAATTAAATTTTTCATTTTTATATAATCAACACTTTAATAGTTTATTTATAGTCAATTATAATTTCCTCTAATTAACACTTAACTTGTATAAACTTATAAATAAGTTAGATTTAATTAAAGTTAAACCTTTTCTTTAAATAAATATTTTTTCTTCAAATTATAAATTTTAAATTCAAACAATTTTTATCTGTTAAAATAAATATCCTGTTGAAACTTGCTAAAAACCACGAAAAAGCTATCATTAATATTTACATTTCATCATTAAATGACATTATCCTCAATAATCACAATTTATTACCAGAAATCTCATGATAAAAACTTGTATCTAACATTCTTTCAACATAAACAACATCCAATCTAAACCGAAAAATTTAAACCTATCTTTTCCTCAACCGTCAAACAATTTCATTTACTCCACCTAAACACCTACAAACTTCTCACACATCTCTAACAAACATCAAAAATTCGACTAAATCTCAAAATCATTCAACTTTATCACAAACACCCTTAAATATCACCAAAAATATCGTTACAGGAATCCAACATGGCGAAATCTAACCGGCCAAGTCAAGTGGCCAACTGTGGCTCGCTCGCTCTCTCTCTCTTTTCCCTCCTGTTGTTACAATGAACTTTTCTGTCTGCTACGCTCTTATACAGGAGGAAGTGGCAATAGGCCTAAGTAATACTCGACAACCATACTGAATCACAGTTTGAACTTTGAACTGTATAAATATAGAGAGGGAAGAGAGAATTATTTTTAAAAAAATTATCTATACTATAAGAGTATCAAGCTATCGCATGGAATTGTGGGTATTGATTGTATCAAGCAAGGAAGGAAATCTCAAATATCCACTTGCACACTTGGCCTTATATTGATCCAACAATAAATATAGGTGGGATTATTTGATTGATGGTTTAGCCACCATCTTTATTTTATTAAACTTCAAATTTAAAAAATTATTATTTCTTTTTATTATTTTATTTTTAAAAAAATATCAAAATATCAAAAACGATAATAAAAATTATTTATTTAGTGTGAACTTTATTAATTTTTATTTAAACTAAAAAAAAAAATTTAAAAAAAAAATCAAAAAAAATCCTAATTTGAATTTTTTTTAGCAGTACAACATTAAAAATATTTTTTCTTGTTACCATAAAAACCTTGGCAAATTGCCACCTCAACAGGTGCGCAACTAAATAAAAGTGGAGGCCAGTTGTATAAAAAAAAACTTAGAAAAAAAAAGTAATACTCTCAAGCATTTCCCCTCTTTTTTTAAAGACACAATGCACCAACATAACACAACATTTAACGCATATTTCTATTTTTTTCTCAACAAATAAAAAGAATTACATTACACAAATGACAAATATCTATTTACAATTCTCGTGACAAATGACTACTATTTATAATATCACAAATAAGTGCTTACTTGTGCATGATTAAATCAAAATATCAAAAATAAACACTAACATATAATGTTCTCTCAAATAACTGACTCACTACTTGGAATTTACTCGTTTATTCGCTACAGAAATTAAATTACGACTTTGGTGGATTTAAAAATACAAAAATCGCTTTTTGCAATCGAATCTAGGAATTTTGATTGAATTCGAGAAATCAAAACTCACTGTCATATTTATATTTATCAACATGGAAAGTTCTAAGATGACATCTTAACTAAAATTAATATTTAATCAAGATAATAAATTTATATGTTCATACATTTATGTATATTTAAACACAAAATCAGATTACACACAACAATAAATTTGAAATTCTCTTATTTTTTTTTTAAATTATCTTTCAAAAATATTGTAAACAACAAATGTTCTCATGGACCTTTTGAACTGCATTCATTTTAATACCAAAAACGCTTTATCCAACATCTTTTTCATATTAAATCAAAAACCTAACATTTTTATTATTTTTCCCCCCTTTTCACTCTTCCTTATCCATAAATGATTTACACATCACACATTAAATAAAGTAATAAAGAATTCTGACGAAAACAAGGTTGTGATAAATAAAAAATTTCCCGGAAGATGACGAAAATCCTCCAAGAAGTTCTGTTTTTAGACCTTAGCAACAGCAGAAGCATACAGATGTTAAACTAATCATCTAGTTTAAGACCTGAATACAAACTATTTCCAAATTAATATTTATTATATATATATCAGATTATAAAAGAAAATTGTGGAAAAGGAAATATCAAAAAACAATATATCGTTTTTCACAATTCCATGTCAGGTTGCAATTTGGCCAAATTTTTCAGACCAAATTGCAGTCTGGAAAAACCATTATTTCCCCACTTTCTTCCACTAAAACCCAGATAAAACTCTTCAAAACACTGATTAACTCTTCTCACTTACCTTGCGTAACAAAGTAGCGGCGTAATTTGCCTGAAAACTACCCATGCGCGCCATATTTTTATCATTTATTCAAATTTCATTCATTAAAATATACAAATTAATTTAAAATTAAAACTAAAATCCGAATTTTCTTTATTTAAAAAAAAAAAAACTCGTTTTTAGTGAAATAAATCTTGTACGAGAAATCCCAAACTATTTAATACAATTTAAATAATTTGCGATGTTCCGCACGAGAGCCGAAATTAACTACCAAAAACAATAACAACAATCCTTACCTTAATATCTGTAGAAAGAGCGCAAACAAAATTCCGTACAAGATAAATTTTCAAAAAATCTCATACAGAATTCAACTCATAGAAATTAATTGGTTCAAATTGCTTAACCCAAATTGAACGCAACAATTCTATTTGCAATCCATAAACTCAGAAAAAACATCAAAACAAACTCACCTGCAACTGTTGATTAGCCTGATTAATATGTATTTGCTGTGACTGGCTTATTTGAAGACTAGGCCTTGATTGTGGCCTAGGTGGATTAGGATACTGGCCAGCCGCCATTCCATTGCCTTGAATATACTGCGACTGCAACAGATTGTTATTCGCACTTTGGGAAGCAACTGGTGATGCATTCGCTTGAACATTGTTGTTGTTACCAACCGAACTTGTAGTTACCGGTTCGGTATAATGCGACAACGGCTTCGTGCTGCCAAAACTCAGTGGCTGATTCGAATTCTGAACACCGGGCGGTGTGCTCAAAGAGTTCCTGCTCCCCGGTCCTCCAGGACCGTTCGGTGGACCCAGATTCGGCTTCTGGTCAACTGAAGACAACCTTTGCATATGCACTGCATGTTGTTGCTGCCTCTTACACAAATCCATGTCCATGTTCATCGTATTGTACACATTACCATTCGGCTCTTGCTTCATCATCCCACTGTTGGCGACACCTTGAGAAAAGGGAAACATACCAGCAGGACTGCCCTTTGCCATATATGGCCCAGAAGTGGACGGAGGGCCCATATACTCACCAGCAGACTGTCCATTCGAGTATTGGGGTGCTGGAGGTAGAGCAAAATCGTTGCCGAACGGCGACCTCGAGTGAGGCGAAGAGATTCCAATTTGCATTTGTTTTTGCTGCATATTCTGATGCTGTTCGGCCATTTGTTTTAATGTTTGTGCTGCTGGGCTTGGTTCTTTGATATTGAAATCCAATCCCAATGATGGGTAATTGGGGAGTCTACCTGGTGGCATGTTTCCACTACTAGTTACCGAGTCGAATAATGATGAAGACACATTGTTAGTTGATGAGGAGAACTGACTACTCGCTAGATTTTTGCCCACATCTAATAGTCCGGAAGTAGTTGTTGACGATACTAAATCTTTGTCATGGTCGTCGCTGTTTTTTACACTGTCGGTTGTGTCTTCGAATTTGTCGAAGTTAAAGTCGGCCATAATGTCTGGGGTTAATTCGGCAATTAAATCTTTCAGCGTGTCTGGATGAATGATTTCGTCGGTTGAATCTTCCATGAAACCGAAGTTTGAGAGGGAATCTGGAAGACCGGTGTTGCTACTGTTTAGCGGGTCACCTGATCCGAGAAGGCAACCATCTAGTTCTAGTTCTGGTTCTTGTTTACATTCTATGGTGCTCCTATTGTTCTGATCCTGCATTTTCGAATTCGATGTTGTTGATGATGACGATGTTGTTCCACTGTTTGCACCATCTTTCACATTGTTGCCTGATAAAGCTTTCACAGTCACGTTCGTTTGGATTTGTTGCGATTGCGATGATCCAGTACTCGTAAATTGCTGCACTATTTCAACAGAAAATTGCTGAATATTTGGGTTGCCATTGTTGCATGTTCTTTGCATTTTTGCTGGATGATCCTCTTCATAATCTGACGTTGATTCTGACGGTCTTTTCACTAGTTTTTGCTGATTTCCAGGCTGAAATTACAGAAAAACACAACAAAATTGATTAAAACTAATTCAATTACACTAGAACCTTCATTATCCAGACTTAAATGTGGATTAACATGTCTGGATAACGAATAATCGAGAGTCTACTTACATGTAGATACATACCTACAGAAAATTATGTTTTCTGACAAATTTAATTATTCATTTTTTTTTTAGAATCCGGATAATCGAATATCTTATAATTTCTACTTGATCAACGGATGATTAAATAAATCAAAACTTTGAATCACATTTCCAAAGCATGACAAATTGTATTTTTAGCTCTGCCAATAGATGCGGATCAAATAACAAGTCCAACAATCCCAATATACGGCCAACAACTACCACCAGTTGATGGTGCACATTTCGCCTCTGATCCATATTGATGAGTCTCATGTAAATTTCGCCTTTTACAACACGATTCGTCCTTAGGCGATTTTTGCAGCACCAATAAAGTGGCAATAGAAAATGGACTTGATTTAAATTTCTCATCAACTGCAAAATCAAATGACTTTGCTCTAAACCTTGACATCAACATTCATTATGTTTTTTTTAAATATATATAAATAAATAAATAAATAAAAATATATATAAATAAATATAAATATTTAACATTTTATAACGATATTATTTTTTTTTAGAGTTAATTTCATTTCGGTTGCCAGAGCAACTAAACATCAATATCAACAGGCCCTGTGATGATGACAGTAGGGAAAGTTTAGTGACTCAAATGGAAATTGCATAATTCCATCAACTGGTTTTCCTTTTTTTAATATAGGATTTTTCCAAACAAAAAATTCTTTTAGAAACTGTATTTTTTGGATAAACCGAACTTTGTCGCGGTTTGTAACGTTTGCGGTTTATATTCGATCTCGGCTTGGCTTATATTATAAGCACAGATCGCACAGATTAAAGCGATCAAATGATTGGTTTAATCTGATTGTAACGATTTCGAATAAAAAGATTTTATTTTTAGATTTTTTTAGATTTTTTTTTTAATTTTTATGTCGTTTTTCGGGTTCTATTTGAGGGAAGTTTATATTACAAACCGTGAATTTTGTAACAGTTTTTACTCGGAAAAATAGTTTTTTTTTTAATTTTCAAAAACTTTTAAATTGTTTCAAGTATCTGTAATGAATTTAATGAATAAATTTATTTTAAGCTTGTTTTTTTTTATATATTATATTTTAAAAAAACTTCATTCATTTCGAATCTGAAAAAATTTAAAAATTTATGAAAAAAAAAAATCAAAATTTTTATCTCAAAAAATCCTAAAATAAACTTTTTGACTTTTTTATTTGTGAATTAACTTAATCTTTAAAAAAATTCTTATCTAGAAAATGAAAATTAATAAAAATATTTTTTTCTTTTTAAATTTTGAAATATTTAAAAATATTTTTATAATATTCAACAAACTTACCCCAAGTTGTTCCTTTTTGTGATGTTGTTCAGAATTACTTTTCTTATTCTGTTTTTTACTTTTCGGTTCGAGGAACCTTTGTTGCAATAATATCGTTCCTTGTTTATGCTGCTCATAAAATCCATCAGTAGCAATTTCGTACCGAGGTAAACATGAATCGTGATGTTGCCGATAATCCTCAATCCGTCTCCGTAAACGTTCGACAATCGCCTGCTTTTTCGGGGGTAACACGTCCCCCATAATTCAATGAAATAAGTTCGACTTGGCGCACCATACGAATGTCGGGCACACAAAAAAGTCGCAAACGGCGCACCACTCTCACTCAAAACAACTCCACGCCGTTTTTTTTCAATTAATAAAAAACACTTACAAACTTACTGCCACTACATGTCCTCATTTTCTGTCATAATCGGTGTGAAATCTGAGCGAGTTTGAATTCCTGCTATGGGAGTTCCGTTGTCGCGTTACTTCTCGATTTTCCAAATAATTCTCATAAAATTGAGTTAAGATTATTTCGATAATTCGCTCAATATTCGATTATGTTGATATAGTTCAAATCGAAGTAAGAGAAGTGTTCTTAGAGGGCTGAAAACCGACGGAGAAACTAGCTCCTTTCGACTCCCGACCTGCCAACTTTTGAACAAGCACAGCTAGGGAGCAGCCCGTGCATAGTCGTTACATCCGGGTTATTTGTCTCCCTCCTTAACGTCACACAATATAAACCTCTTTTACGTAATTGAGATTTTACTACGTAATGCATCTATTCCTTAACTTTCAGGTTTAAATAGCTGTTCTGATTATAGAAAAGTAGAAGTGACGTATTATTTTCTCAAATTTGGTTCAGTGAATTGACAATTTCTTATATAAGTGTCGAAAATTTTTAAGTTTTGGAGATAAGATAAAATATTAAGATCTATATTTTAAAATTATTCTATTATTAAAGAATTTATTTTTAAATTTTTATTCTATTTACATTAAAAACATTAAATAATATTAATATTTTATAAAATTAAGTTTTTTCCTGCGTCTTTCATCAGCTAACATGCTCACGTGACTATACATCAACTCACAAAATGGCGGCCGCCGTAAAATTATTCTGCATGCGAAATCTGGTTGGTAAAAATCAGTTTTTATTTAAATGTGCACGATATTGGACAGCGACTTCACGTATATCATACAATAAAGGTATGTTTAAATTTAAAAAAAAATAATATTAACTAAGTAACCAATAGAAATGCTAAAAAATCGATTTGAAATTATTTTACAACATCGCGGCATGGAGATTTCATTGAATTAAGGGTTATAAAAATATTTTTTACAGTTGTAAATATAAAAATTTGATTTAAAAGGAAGTTGGTATCGAAAAATATAAAAACTTTGCTTATATCGAATGTTTGTTTATCATTTTTATTGTATCACTGTAACATTATAATAAATTATTAAAGTGTAAACAAGAAAATATGGGAGACGTTTATTGCAATTTGCTGCAATAATAAATAAACAAAATCAAATTATAAAAAAATTTAAAAAACTTACTCAAATTATAAAATTTTCAGTTGAATGAAACTATTGTAAACTATGTTAAAAAGAGTTATAACAGTTAAAAGACAATTTTTCTTTTGTTTTTCAAATGGTTTTCATCTCTGCTTTTCCTCTTTTACTTTTACTTTATCTTTGAATTCCATTCGTTCGCCATCAATAAACTTGAGAAACGCTGAAATGCACGTGATATAAAATTTTTATTGCACGTTTTGTAGAGTTTTCCGAGAAACTTGTGATTTATGGGTGATTAATTTCGCAAAATGGCGTCTACGAAAACCCCTAGAAAAACACAAAAAGATTAAACTAAGAAAATTGAATTACAAAACAATATTAATTCACACGTACTTAAATGAGTAATTTAATTAATTAAAATAATTATAAACTTAAATACAGTTTAGTGTATAGTTTTTCCGGTTGTTTGAAACCGGAAATGACGCTTTTTCATAATTTTTTGGTTATCAAGTTTAATTTTTTTCTTATTATTTTTCGCCATTTTTTCCTCATTTTTTTACACCATGACTAAACATTCATCCAGGCGAAAACATAGAAAAAAGCTAACCGGTTGTGACCACTCTCAGCTGAACATAACCGATTAAATTTATTTGTAAAGAAAAATAGCATAGCCTAATATTGTAATAATCATTACGTTTACGGTAATGAGTGTTAATTAAAACAAATGTGGGATAATAATTTTTAATTCTTCGCTTTTTATAATTTTATTAATCGTCATTTTGAAATCTCGCCGTTACAACATCCGAAGAGAAAAATTGTTTATCTCAAACATTTTAATACACAGAAAATCTTACCCATAAATTATTCCTTCACAGAAACTGCTAGAAGGCTAGAATACTAGAAACCGATAACTTATTCCAGATTTCGTAAGAAATTGGCCGGATAATTAAAAACGAACGTTTTTAACCGATTATTTGATAAGTGCCCGGTTTAAATTTGAAAAGATGAAAATAAAGATATATTTAAAAAAACTCTCACCAGTTGGTGCTAATTAAACTCCCTCTTGCGGTGTAAATTAAAAACAAACGTATGTTCAAGGTCGTGTTTCTAGACACGAGAGAAAGAAACACTAGATTTTTCTAAAAGCATTTTTATCATTTGCTTTAATCTGTAAAAAGAAGAAAAATGGATGAATGCAACACTGTTGAATCTAATCACTATTGAATAATAAAGAGACAATTGTTCATACATCAAATTGAAATATAAAAAAAAATATGCTAAGATTTACCAACCGGATATAAGAGATAAAGTAATACATTTACAACTATATTTGAGCAAAGAAAAAGTGGTTTGGATGATTGTGGGCGCCGTTTTAGCCATTATGCAAGTAGTAGTGAAAGGGAAAATTCAAAATGGCAGTGCTATAAATCTTAGTAAAGGTCTTTCACCTGTTTTCGAGGGTAAGGCACCTTGTTTTGTTGGCTGACCAGTCTTGCTTTGCTTCTCCCTTGGTTTGGTTTCGCCCTTCCTTTATCACATCCTCCATTCTTTTTTTTGATTGTAAAGGAAGAGTTGGGATGATGAAGTTCAACCAAGCAAAACGAAATAGTTTGAGCAACAAGGTTAAATTGAAAATGTTGTGTATATCCTTGAAGGATGGTGTTTGTTTGTTTGTTTGGTTTCTGTGATTGATTTGATTTGATTTGATTTGGATGATGTTTTTTGTTGAGTTGTTAGTGGGAGAATATTCCGAAAATTGGGAATAAATTGATCTGCGCATGTATATTGAGTTTATTTCCGTTTTGTTTTTGAAATGGCGGGTGTTTGATGTTCGATTGGGCTGATTTGGTTAATAGAGCTTGATTTTGACTTTAGAACTGAAAGTGATTTAAAAAACAATGAAATTTATGTTCTGCTTCACACCGGAAGTAAGAGTTAGTTATATCTCAATGAAATTTAGCAGAAATGTTCTGATAGTGGAAATATTCTGATGATGTAATTATGAAATAATGCAATTTTAATTTTATCTTAGGGTAAGAATGTTTCGATGGAATTTGGTATTTTTTCACTTCCGGTTTTGCATGCAAGTCATTTTTTACCTTCGATATGTGGTGGTAAATGGGTATAAGTAGAATTGAACTAGGATTTACATGTAGATAAATAAAGCATATTTAAAAAAAAATTAAAAAGATTGAGAATAAATAACAAGCATATTCAGTGAACCGGAATTTGAAGATTCTTGTAGTCACGAACTTGTTTAAAATGTCATTCTTGCGGAAATTTTTCAATACAGTAGTTGCAAAACTTTACCCAAAAAAATGTAAACACTGAATTACCAATTAGCCATATTGGTTTTACTTCCATTGAGAAAATAAACTCAAGTTTCTTTTCCCGCACTTATATCCAACAGAATTCCTTTTGACTTTTTGAACAAAAATAAAACATATACAGTAATATCTCCACAAAAACAGCACGCAAATGGAGGCGTGGAAAGTGTTTAAAAAACACAGTATGTCGTTCTTATGGTTCTTATGTAATATAATGCACAACCTGCACAAATTGTTAATTAGCAAAACATTTTTACTACCTTATGTACACAGTATTGACTCCACTATCAAAAATTAGTAGCTGTACCCGGGCCAAACAACATTATGGGGCCCCATTATTTTTTTATAAAAAAGAAGTTATAATTTTTAAATATTCAAAAATTAAAGAAAAGCTCCAACTTAAATTGATTTATTTAAAATTTATTATTTAGTTATTTTATAATAATAAAAATAATAAAAAATAATCTTTTGGGTGCCAGGGGCCCTGGCCAAATGGCCCTCCTAGCCCCCTTCTCTCTGGGGGCCTGGCTGTACCACTATTGCTAATTACTCTAAGCGGTAGCGACTTATCGCTATTGTTGAAAACTATGGCAGTAGCGAGGAATCGCTATCTTTATCGCTTCTGTTATGCTTTATTATACCAATCAAATAAAACACATCACAATCGTTAGTTGCTAAAATTCCGCTGTAGCGATAGCTAAGCTACTGATAGCGCACTAGAATAGCATTAGCCATACATTGTAACTAGGTTAAAATGAATTTGCGTAAAGGGAGAGATTACTGTATGCCATTTGCTTGTTTGGCATCTTGAAAAAATTCGAAGCATTTAGCTAATTAAAAAGTAACGAGCGATTCTAAAAATAAATAAATAATCAAGAGAGTATTTAACGATTTACATATTATAAAAACGGATCAATTGTTTTCTATAAATAACTTGAAGCCAAATTAAAAATTAACTAATGTATTGGTTTAAAAACTGAGGAAATGGTACAGGAACAATCTCTCACTTAAGTTTCCCTGCGGATGCTGTGGCTTTTTAGCGTAAAATAGTTGCACAAACTCGAGTGTTGCTGGGAGCTTTGTGCAATGAATGTGCAAATCTGCTATTAAATAGTTTGAATAGGTGGAAGAAGGAAAAAAAAGTGATAATAAGGTGATTTTGTAAATCCGACAATGCAACTGTTTAGTCCTTTCTTTGGATTAAACAATCGTGTTATCTGATCTGACTGCGTTGATGTTACAATTTGATTCAATTGTAATCGTTGTTTACTGCTACATGACCTTCGTCAGCCATGTTGGTTTTATTTGCATTGATAAGTGAAGTGGAATTTGGTTTT
This sequence comes from Geophilus carpophagus, assembly GCA_034687075.1. Lineage (NCBI taxonomy): Eukaryota > Metazoa > Arthropoda > Chilopoda > Geophilomorpha > Geophilidae > Geophilus > Geophilus carpophagus. Next base: position 28,020 of record JAQFZN010000298.1, read on the forward strand.
CCAGTTGAATTGTGTTGAAACTGGTACAGAAGATGAAATTGTAGTTTGCTTTATTTCGTCAGCCATGTTGGTTTTATTGCTGTTGATGATGAGTTTGATTTTCCAGTTTAATTGCGTCAAAAGTGGTGTGGAAAATGAAATTTGAGTTTGTCAGTTGAAATGAAACCAATGTGGCTGGGTTGATGATGTGTTGTAAAGTTTAATAGGCGGTGTTTATATTTTCAGTAATTTAGTGTTAAAATTTAAATTTTTCTTAATACGATTTAATATATGCATACTTAATTGACAGTGTTTTTTAACTGTTTTCTACAAGCCTTGGCGTTGTTAATGACTCCTGCTGTATATTGTTAATTACACATTATTGATTTTCTCATTGCAGGGTTACCGGGTCTCAGTGTGTCTGGTTGCTATGGCAACAGAGCTCAATTGGTGGGCCGTGGTCATCCTCACAGATTTCCATGTCACCTTTTATCAACCGCCCAACCTGAAACTGATGAAACATCTAAAGATCTGACGGGTGGTGAAAAAGTCATTGGTAAAAATTACTAATTTATTACGATTAAAACATTTTTTAATTTTTTTTAAAAAAAAAAATAATTTTTTAAATAAAACTAATGATAAACATTACTTTATAATTCACAGGGACAAGTGATAAGCATGAATTTCAAGCTGAAACAAGAATGTTACTCGACATTGTTGCCAAATCTTTGTACTCTGAAAAAGAGGTAAGATTAAATGGATTTACTATGCTCTGCACACAAACTTTGATTCAACTTTGATTAGTTAGTGGCTGATTAACCCTACTTTTCTACTGCTGTAGAAAAATAGAGTTTGCGCAAGGTCTTTTTTCGTTATAGTTAGGATTTTTTTAAGTTAAAAATAGTGTAACGGAAAAATCACAGCAGAGTGCTTGCACATCACATTTCTCCCTTACAATTAAAAGTCACGTGACTTGAGTAAGAGCAACATGTTTACACAATAAATGCATAAACAGAGGAAGGTACACTAAGGTTATACCTAATGATCTAAATTTTTAATTCACAATTACATAGGTTTTCAAAAAATTGTTAGCGAATTAACTTGTTTTGAACCAACAAGTCAAAATAAAATAGGATTGAAGCAATTAGTTAAAGGGATGGAAAAATATAGCTTACTAAAATTACGAAGCGGGAACCAACATCAGCGCCATTTACATTCTTTGGCATGACGTCAGTAGCAGTAAAATCTGTGATTGGTTCCACTATTTTTTAATTTAGTGGAAGTTTTTTTTAGTTTTAACTTAAAAAGTTGAGTTATAACTATAACTCGACTTTTTAATCATAACTATAACAGAAAAATGTCTTGCGCAAACTCTCTAATGTTACTAATATTTTAAATTAAGGGCTGTAACTAGGGCAGTACTGTTGGTGCCCCCACACCAGAGCAATCTTTGAGGGGGTGCAAAAATCATTGAAAACATGAGTTGCGACATGTGACACCTAACACTGCAGGAGGTGTAAAACACTTGAAATAGTGACCAGGCAGTGGGCACAAAATGACCAGTTAGTTTTGTTTAAATTTCTGTAATAGAATGCTTTTGATAAAAATTATTTAGTAATGTTTCTCCTTAAAACAAGGGATAGTCATTGTAATTCTGGTTGTAACAAATTGATCCTCAACTGTTACAACTAGTGGCTATTTTACTCGCGTAGTAAAACCACCCGAGTTTAATGGACGTTTTTGTGAACAGAGTGTACACTCTTAAATACTTTAGCCAGGGGTAATAGAGCTGTTGCCTTTATTACTCACTGGACTTACTCCTATAAATTAATTGGAAAAAATAGTAAGATTTTAATTATTTGTAAGATTCAAGGGTGGCTCCATTAATAATCAAAGGTCCAATAGGCAAAATAACAATCAAAATGGTTGGTTATAACCAGGTGTGTGCTACCAAAAATTTAACAACCGGCTTGCTAAAAAAAAACAGTAAAGACAAGATAAAGTCAAAATTAAAAATATTAAAAAATTTTTTTATTATAATAAACATAAGTAAGTACTATTTTGATAGTATACATTTGAAAAACCAATATACTTATTTAATAAGAATTAATATAAGCTCCATATGCCTATTTCATTATCAGAAAACTCTTTCTGGGCACTTTTTCTAATTCTTGTTTCGGTTGCTAATTTATGATTTTTGTTTATCCAAGACTTTACATATGGTGTAGCATTAAAATCCTCTATTGGCTTCCCCAATAAATTAATTGTCATTAATTTTTATTCGCATAATAATTTAACAACCGGTTCGCCGATTTTCCAAAATCCTAACAACCGGCTCCAGCACACCCCTGGTTATAACTCTGCTTATAGATAATTTTGGGGTAAATTTAAATAACTGGATGATTTCATAGTTCTAGAAAATATTTATCTAGAACTTTACTCAAGTGGAGTCATAGCATTATAGTATTGAAGATAGTAGTAATTCTACCACCACATCAGTGATTTCTGATATGAAAAATGCCTTAACATTTTTCTCAGCAACGATTCATCATGAAGGATTCATGATACGTTCATTTAATAAAAGGAATTCATTTGACAAGAGAAACGTCAATTTTAAAAAGAAAATAATTTTTTAAACATTTTACGAAGTTTTGTTTTTCTAAAAGAAAGAAGGGAAAGAAAAAGCCGATTAAATGTTGCTTGCGTGAAAAAAAGCCCCTAGTGTTGAATAATTAAAACTGTTAGTGTGCTCATAAGTTTTCTTCCTTCGCATCAATTCATAATTAATGTTTCTCCACCACTACTATATCAAAATTATCTGCAAACAACAGACTCGTATTTCCTTTTCCCATCTTTTTTTCTTCTTTTCTCCTTCTCATTTTTATTGTTGTTGTTTAGATGGTTGAAAAATGGTTAATGTTAGCCAATTTAGCTCGGTAAATTCAATTGAGTCTAGGGATTAATAAGAAATGGGATGAGTTATAGTCAGAAATAAAGTTAGAGCGGTGAAACTAGTGGCCATTTTGATTCCTTACGACAGTGATAGAGATAGAACAAATCATTTGGAAGACAAGATGAAAGCGAGTTTAAATCTTGAAAAAGATTCCATTAATTTTTCTTAATAGCTAAACATTAATTTTAATGGTTAATAAGGGTTAAAACAGTGTTGTCAATCTTGGTTAAGTAAATTTAAACTGCAGTTACGGTCCATTTGGTTTGCAGAACAGGGCGAGAAAATTGAGCTAATGCAGATGGCCATTAATATTACGTGGTAGAATGAGCCGGGCCTCCATAAATTAGGAAGCCCAGCTCGAGGCCACACTTGGCTAATGTAATGCGGCGACAGAAAACTATAAACAAATCATCTCTAACCTCATAAATTCCATTCATTCCAACTCAGTTCAGCAATTTAACTATTTTTTTTAATTTATTTTTTAATTTTTTTTAATTTTATATATTTGGTCATAGATGTACTAAATGTTACATGAATTTAAAAATGTTTGTGGTTTTAAAATGACGAAGGAATTTGTTAATAATATTTTGTTTATTATAAAATAAAATAAAGAAAACAGAATATTGATCATGTTTTATACTTTATTTTTGTCTTAGTTTTAATAAATAAAGCATTAATTTTGAGAATTGTAGTTATTTTAGTGCTGGCATATTTGGATTACATCATCTTTATATCTGATGTTATGTGGCGTGTACAGCGCTGACAGAAAGTGATTGTTGGAACTCAGTAGCTGATTTACAACAGTCAATTGCAGCCATTTTGTTGAGTGTGTGATTGAGATATTTACTCTGGTTGTCTGGCATCCGGATTTCGGCAGGAATATTCCGATTTAGAAACTCCCGATATGTATAAAGTTTTAAATATATTCAGTTTTTAGTTAATAAAAATTCAATAAAATAAGAAATTTTATTTTACACAAATTTTTGACCCAATTAATGACTTGGTCTATTTGTGAAAACATGGCAACTCTGAGTGTATCTAAAATGCGGCATTTGAAATTACTGTGAGAAAATATGTGCAAAATATTAATCGTAAATTATATTTTTAAAAAGACACTTAAAAAGAAATATAAAATTTATTTCTAAATTTCTACTTTATTTGTCATAAAACATTTAAGCATAAAAAATTTAAATTATCCAGTAAAATCTTACGATTATGAGAAAATTGCATGCATCATTTACTTAAAATATTTTTTTAAAAATTGACTAGTGAACCATTTAGTTTTTTTTATATCCCTCCTGAATGTTGTTATCCTATTTTACTGGCTGCCATCTGTCATTGACAAAGGATTTGCATAATGAAAATGAAGCATCAATTTGCCAAGATTTTTCTTTCACTTGATGAATGCTCAATTGTTAGTTAAATTATTATAAAAATAAAAAACAAAAAAAATAAAAATTGATGCATTATTTTTTTAATTTATTTACTTAGAAAAAATTTAATTTATTTAATAGTTTTTTTAGCTGTTGATTTATTTATTTATTTAATATATTTTATGCTTGATAGCTTGACTGTTGTTTTTATCAAATGTAAGGTGGTTTGACAGCGTAGAATTACATTGGTAGGTCTTTGCAACAGTTTCGATTTTCGATTTGCTCCTTTTACGCTTTCACCTTTTATTAAGAGACACATATATTTTGCTAGTTTTTTATTCTTGCTGCAAGGTTTGGATTTTTTCCCTTCCTTTTTTCTTTTTAATGTATAGACGAAAGAAACATGTAGTTTGAAATTTGTGGTGTCAGTTATCACATTAAGTAATGTAATGTCTTAACTTTTGTCTGGGAAAGAATTTAAAAGAAAAAATATTAAGGGAATCAAATCTGTTTATTACTAGCATTAAGGTGCTATTGTTTTCCTTCTTCACTGGTTCTGGGGTCAACATTCTATTTATTAAATAATCAATTTGTTTGTTTGTTTTTGCGCTAAATAAAATATGTAATTTTTGTAAATTAAAAATTTAAAATAAAAATATTTGTGTGCAATGAATCAACCAAACTATAAATAAACCTTTTATATACAGATGGTACCCGGGCTACAAACATTCTACTCATGAAATTCCGTAGTTAGAAATTAAAAATTCGAGTTACGTACACTGGTTCGCCATAACGAACATGAAAACGGAACTCGTTCATAACCGTGCCTGTATATTAAATCTCTAAATCAAAATTCTGATATCGGAGTTTTGATAATCATCGCTCTACTAGAAATCGCTATTTTTTTAAATATCACGTTTGTCTATTGATTTGTTGAGGCAGCTTTTATTTTATGCATCAGAAAAGTTGGAGAGAAAACGTGTTTACTCGGTTGCAAGCACCCTATAACGAGGCATCAGGTTTTATAGTTGAATGGAAGTTTGTAGCAGTTATTTTGTGTGTGTAGTATGTTGCGTTTTGCCTGTAATTAGTTGCGCATCTGTTGTTTTCATCTATTTCATAAATCAGCAATTAATGAATCACAAATTAACATGACCCGACGTGAATTATAGCCATTGCATTTCACTTTTCTAAACAACATTAATCAACATTAAATTGTAATTTAGTTTCAATGTTTTTTTTTTTAATTTGATTTTATGAGTTGTATGAAGGGGAAAAATATTATATGATTTTTTTGATATTTTAAGTTGTTATAATTACGTAATTGTATAATAATAGAATGAATAATGTATTATTTTGTTTTTATTTGTTCTAGGTGTTCATCCGGGAATTGATCTCAAATTCAATTGATGCATTAGAAAAATTTCGTTTTATTTCACTTACCCAAAGTGATACGGTGGAAGATAGAAACCGGAATCAAAGTATAAGCATTGATGTTGACAAACTGAGCAAAACATTTACTATTAAGGTAAAGAATTTGATTGAGTGCGTGAAAAAGTGTTAAATATTAAAATATACACTGTAAAAAATTTCTTTGTGAAATAATGGAATTTTACAGAAATTCTGTTGGCTTAAATTTTTACTGTTACTTCCGATGGCTTTATTTTGTTCGTAAATTTACGGTTTATTTTTTATAGATTTACCATATTAATTAATTAGGTAATTCCTATTTCTATTTTCACAATTTGGTCGCAGGAATCTGTGGGATCCATTTAGAAATATCTGGGATTATATACCCGCAATATATTTTAACTTAGTATAATGGTACATTTAAATTCAAAGTGTATTATAAAATTAAATATTCAAAAGTAAAACTTATTAGTTTGTTTTGTATGCTTATTACTATTATTTTAAATTATTTGTTGACTTTCAAGTTTGTTTAAATGTTATTTTAATATAAAAACTTCATAACCAATGAAAATAGAATTTTATTTCTTTTTCCAGTTTTTAACATGATTATTTCCGTTATTATAACTTTCTGTGAAAATGGAAGACTATCTGAAAAATAAGGGACTTTTTTCAGTTAAAGAATGTGATTATTTCTGTATTTTTTAAAAACAGAAATTTATCTGTACAAAAATAACATTTTTTTCATTTTGTTAAATAATGGATATTTTACTGTTAAAATTTACAGAAAAACTCCTGTATTTTTACTGAAATTTTTTACAGTGTAAGCACAGCAAACATTTTTATGAGCCGGAACAGTGTTCCGGTTTGCTCCGATACAATCTGAGCCCTGGTTACCTATGATTTAAATCAGGGTTTTCTACTCGCTTTTCCATGGAATCTTCAGGCTCTCCAAAATATTAGCTTAAAATACCATTTCAAGATTTAAATTAATTACAATTATTTTCAGACATTTTAGGCTTTAAATGAGTTTCATGGCCAAATTAAATTGGGAAAGTGAAAGTGAATGCATTTATTATTACTTGTTTAGTCTCTATATGTCTGAATTAAGTTAAATGAACTTTGATTCGGTATTAACCCATAAAAATTACAGTAAGAAAATCAGAGCTCATAATTTAAACAAAATTTAAAAAAACGAGTTTTTTGCTTTATGTGGTTTTCGTTTAATTTGCATGTGATAAATTTCTAATGATATATTAAAAGTTAATTTGAAATTGTCTTAAGAAAAAGATTTTTTAAAGATATTACACATGAATACCTTAGCAAGCACTCCGGAGAATTCTCAGATTACAATTTTCTTGGAATTAAAAATTACATTGAGTTTAAAAACATACATCTTATGAATTTAAGATTGCACTGAACCGTTTTCAACTCTAATTTAACTTTCTCTCGACTGAATACATCAGGCTAACATTTTTTATTCTTTTTTTTGCAATCTTAATCTGATCCAACCAGAAAAAAAAGCATTCATATTGGCGACATTCAATCTACGTAGTTCCCCGTTAGACTATCATGTAATGGAAATCTGATGAACTTCCTTATTTCGAAAAATTTCTATTACTACATTGAAATGCGGCACTAATCAATTTATCAATGCAACCGTGCATTTCTATAATTTTATATCTTAAACAAAAGAGAATTAATAATTAAAAATTGAAAATTAAATTGCACTTTATCTCGCTAGAACTCAGGTTAAGTATCGGTTTACCAATAAGGTAATTTTGTTATCCTTATTATTGATAATGTTATTGATTTAAGGATTAGTTGTAGCTATGTTAGTTAAATGTAAACTAAGTTTGGCCAGTTAAATTTTAACCAAAGATTAGCTTGTGTATAAAATGGCTGAACAATGTAAGTGTTGTAGAACCAAGGGGTCTGACATAGTCTTAAGTCAACGAGATTTGTAAATCTCAATAGGGGCGTTCAATCCAAAACTAAAAGTCAGTTTTCTGTCTTTTGTGACTTTTCTCAGCCGGAAATGATGCTTAAAACGTATGACTTTTAAAAGTCACTGGTTGAAAGTGACTTTTCCAAAAGACACAGGTTGTGTGACTTTTCTTCCTTTTAGAAGTCACTTTAAAAGGCTTTAGCCA